>JACEFZ010017084.1:112500-190000 GCA_014155875.1 Cepaea nemoralis | reverse complement strand
ACGTAGGCTAGAGAGGCAGTTACCATCTGCCGCTCAAGCTGACAAGTCGTATGCGATTTCATCCATGTAATATTCAACAGTTTTGATACGAATAAACTCAGATGGATTATGGTTTGACTTTGTCATTTATAGTCACCATCGACTTGTGTTGCGGTATGCAGTTGCTCGTTGTCCTCCCGCACTGTTAGAGGATAACGAATTGGTGCCCTAGTCGCAAGGATTTCAAATTCTTAGGTTGTTGCGGCCTACACGAAGCATCAAGTTCAGTGGGAACTTTCCGGAGAATGTATTGCAAACAACTGCGGCTACACTCAAAGGCACTTACTGAGCGCGTTTAAAAACATGGCGTGTTCTGCAACTTTTACGAAAGTCACACTATAGACTGTTTTCAAGAGGCCGTCCAGGGCCGCTGGCTGATCGTTATCGCAAATTCTCAAGAGGCTGTCCAGAGCCGCTAACAGAAGCGAACTCCAAACTGCTGGTTTTCACTGATACACGTTTGAGAAATACTAAGGAACAGACGACATCAAGATCACTGTCAAATATATACTCAAACTGAGGAGAAGGCATAGAAAATTCGCTTAAGTTCACCTTCAAACTCGCTCAATTTTTGCAGCTAATAACGCTTTGATGATGGAAAACTGTTGCATGATATGCGATCCAACCATATTGGGCCCTCGGACGCGGGTGAGGCATAATGGGTGCCGATCCTGCTGAAGAGGATAGCCTACTTGATCGCATTGTTTAATTGACAAAGGGTGAAGCCACAGTTCAGAGGTGCCCGACCAGGGGTGAAGCCACAGTTCAGAGGTGCCCGACCAGGGGTGAAGCCACAGTTCAGAGGTACCCGACCAGGGGTGAAGCCATCACGCGGGTGAAGCCAGATCCTGAAGCCAAAGATTTTACAGGACTAATAACGTTTGAGAGAACTTTGCAAGGATTGGACACTAGTCAAGTACAGTTTGAATACGCCTTGCGTTGTGAGTTGTATCCTTATATTATCCTTATATCCTTAGGTATATTAATTATAGATAACTAAATTGTAATTGTGAAATTGTTTATATTAAGTGAAGTTATATAACAAAAATATTTCAGCATGGCAGAGGAAGAGGTTTTGTTGACACAAGTTTTAGGTGGAGTGGGTAGAGCAATAGGCAGACTCAACACAGCAATAAAGCAGCAAGGAGTAGGTACAGAGATTGAAAAATTCAGTGGGCAGGCGAGAGATTTCAAGAAATGGATGACCTCGGTGGAGAAACATGCATTTTTGGTAGGAGCGACAGACGAGGAGAAGATGAGAATTGCTTACCAGGCCACAGTAACACCAGTTTCGGATCATATTAGTTTTGGTCAGTTCAAGAAATGGATGACCTCGGTGGAGAAACATGCATTTTTGGTAGGAGCGACAGACGAGGAGAAGATGAGAATTGCTTACCAGGCCACAGTAACACCAGTTTCGGATCATATTAGGAGGAAATTATTAGGAGCAATAGGCAGACTCAACACAGCAATAAAGCAGCAAGGAGTAGGTACAGAGATTGAAAAATTCAGTGGGCAGGCGAGAGATTTCAAGAAATGGATGACCTCGGTGGAGAAACATGCATTTTTGGTAGGAGCGACAGACGAGGAGAAGATGAGAATTGCTTACCAGGCCACAGTAACACCAGTTTCGGATCATATTAGGAGGAAATTAGAGGCAGGAATAGATGAGACGTGGGAACATTTCAAGGACGATTTGGCTCGTAAGTACGCTGAGATCACAGATCCCCAGCACGCATTTTCAGTGTTAAGACAATCCAAGCAGAACACTGGAGAAACTGTGCAATTATTTAGTGACAGGTTGATTAACCTAGCTGAGGAGGCATTTCTGGGACAGAAAGTACAAGGGGAAGAGGTAGAAAGGATGTTGGTCGGAATTTTTGTAGACGGTATAAAGTCGGATGGACTTAAGTTTAAATTAATGAGAGAAAACCCTGCGAGGTTATCACAGGCTGTAGATATAGCTGTACAGGAAGAGAGATTGAGAAGAAGATTTAGACTAAGGGTAGGACGAGAGATAGGAAGTAATAGGGAAGAGAGAATTGAGGAACCTATGGAGATAGGACAAGCGAGGTACGGATGGAGAAGACGGGGAGAAATACAGACACTGCAGGGAAATAATAATCAAAATACTCATGATAGAGAAAGACAAATGAGAAACCCTAGAAGAGAGATGGTAGCTAGCACAAATATGGTTTGTTGGAGTTGTGGTCAGAGGGGACACGCTTTTAGATTTTGTGGTAACAGACGCGCTCAGGTTAGTGCACAGAATAGAAGTGTAAACAGTGGACCAAATAGAAATTTTGAAGACAGACAGTGGATTTTACAAGGCCAAGAACGCAGGAAAACTGGCGTCCCACTTACTGCGTAGGACCTGCTGTAGGAGGGAAAACAAAAAGGTCCCAAGAATGAGTGAATATAGTAATTACCCAAATGGCAATTATAGTAACACAATAGAAATAGAGAATATAGAAAATGGCCTTAACTGGGAGAGATAAAACAGTTTTCAGTGAATATGATTGATCCCAGTTCATGCATTATAGAAATAAGAAAATTTAGGATTCGAACATTGGTTGATTCAGGAGCGCAAGTCAGTGTAATCAAGGAAATTTTTTTATATCGCATATTAAAGAATTCCAGAATATTTAGGAATCAGGATACTCTTCACTCAGTCACTGGACAAAATTTGGAAGTGATTGGACAAACAATGATCAACTTTAGGTTGGGAAACATAAACGTAAGACATCTTTTTCACGTGGTCAAAGAGTTAAATAAGAACATGATCCTAGGTAGGGATTTCTTACTAAAAAAATGGTGTAAGGCTTTATTTTGATTTACATAAGTTAAGATTTCAAGACGTCTATGTGTATTTGGAGGAAGACATGCACGTATCGGCCCTGGTCAGAGTAAAAACATCTATGACTCTAAAACCACAGACAGTCTATTTGATACAAGCAAAAATAAAAAAATCCTTATTTTTCGACAGGACAAAACAGTTACAGTAACAGAGTTAGAGAGAGAGTTAATGATGAACCAGGGTTAGAAATCACACGACGGAATAATAACATAGATAGTCAATTCATTTCCGGTAATGATTTTTAATAACACAGGGAAGGAGATTAAATTGTATAGAGGGTTTGTGATTGCAAAAATAACACGTGATATTAACAACATAGCAACAACAGTTAAAGAAGGATTGTCAATGAATAAATATCCAGAAGGCCCTATTAATAACCGAATAGAAAAGAGGAAGTTGGAAAAGACGGAATGACTGAATCGATCCATACATTCAGAAAATATCCATCTCAAAGTACATTCAGTAGACAAAAACAACGACAGCTTTGAAGAGAGAACAAGAGTTATTATCACCATTAAAAAGCTCCAGCAAGAGTATAAAGAAGTATTAGAAGACTTAGTAAGAAAAAATCAAGGATGGTTTTGCTATTATGACTTGGAGTTAGGTAAGACTAAGACAGTTACTATGGAAATAGACACAGGAAATCATCCACCAATCAGTTTGAAACCATATAGAACTCCTCTAAGGAATAGAGAGATTGTAGAAAAAGCAATAGAAGACATGCTAAAAGCGGGAATCATAACAAGATCCAAGTCAGAATGGTCATCTCCGATTGTTATAGTGACCAAGAAGGACGGGAGTCACCGCTTCTGCTGTGACTACAGGGCCCTGAACAAAATCACCAAGAACGTAGCTTATCCATTGCCGGTGATTGACAATATTTTGGGGCTACTTAATGGGTCTACCTTCTTCACTACGTTAGACGCAAGGTCCGGATTTAGGTGTATCCCGATGTCGCCGGATGCTCAGAAAAAAAAAGTGCTTTCTGTACTCACGCAGGTTCTTACGAATTTTTACGAATGCCTTTTGGAGGCAAGACGGCGCCTTCTCAATATGCTATTAATAAATCAAAAGTACGGGAGGCTTGCAAAAGTTTGCATTAGCATAACATAGATGACATTTTAATCTACACAGCAGGAGCGTACAAGACCATCTGAAACACGTAAAAGTGGTATTTGATAGACTAAGATTACACGATGTTAAATTGAAACTCAGTAAATGTGAATTCCTAAAAACAGAAACTAAGTATTTGGGGTACAATCATCGATAGAGAAGGAATTAAAACCAGATCAGGACAAAGTGAAAGTCATTAAAGAACTACCTGCTTCCGACCAACGTGAAAGAAGTACGAGCTTTTATTGGTACATGTGGGGTACTATCGTCGGTTCATTCCAAATTTTGCACAGATAGTAGAACCCATCACTAATCTGACTGGCAAATATGCAAGATTTAAATGGAATGAAGATTGTCAGAAAGCATTTGAATTTTGAAAAATAGTTTAACAGTAAGTCCCATTTATGGCACATCCAGATCTAGACAAACAATTGATATTTATATACAGATGCATCAGATAACGCCTTAGGAGCATGTTTAACGCAACCACATGAAGGGGAAAATTCAGGAATACCCAGGGGTTAAAAAACGAAAAGACCAATCTATTTTTTGTCACACAAACTTAGTAAATCTCAGAAAAAATGGCCGACCATAGAAAAAAGAGGCATACGCTATACACTATGCTTTACAGAAACTAGAATTATTACTTACATAACGCCAATTTTATTATAAGAACTGAACACATGCCATTAAAATCTTTGTTAGAAGCCCCAGTACAAAATAGAAAAATACAAACAGGGCGCTAAATTTGCAAGGCTATAGGTTAAGAAATATGAAAACTATCAAATGTCCCTTACAAGATACTGACATTCCTCAGTTTCCAATGTAGAAAGTGAGTTTAGATATTTCAGGTCCTCACCCTAGAACGTTATCGGGAATGTGATATTTACTTCATATCGTGGATTGCTATAGTCTTTGGACGGAGGTTTATATGCCGATTCCGGATAAGAGCGCTGATACTATCATTAATATTTTTCTACAAGAGTACATACCAAGGTTTAGGTGCCCACAGACTGGTACTCACAGATACTGGAAAGGAGGTCGTGAACAGAAGTTTGAGAAATTATTACAAGATTTGAATATCGCCCACATAAAAACTTCTTATTATAGACCTTCCTCAAATGCGAAAATGAGAGACAACATCGGACATTATATAATATAATAGCAAAAATTGTAGAGGAACATGATAAGGATTGGGATCTTTACTTGGGATCTGCATTGGGGGCGATACGCAACAAATCAAAATGAAGGGAACGGTTTTTTCGACCATTTTACCTTATTACACGGAGAGAACCAATACTCCCAATGACAATCTGTTAAAACCGAGACGTAAATATATGGGGGAGGATTTTCAGGAAGTAAGTATGCAAGAAATGCACAAAGCGCATGTAAGGGTTAAGAAACAATAGAATTAAAGCCAGTGAAAGACAGAAGAAATACGCAGATAAAAAATACACAACTACAGGAATTTAAAGTAGGTGATAGAGTTTACTATAAAAAACTTAGAAGAAACTCCAAATTTGATGCTCATGGATTCCAGGATAGTACATTTTAGAAATGTTAGGTCCGGTATCTTATAGTATCAAGAACCAAATCAACAGGACATGTGGCGCGGTCACGCGTAGAGCATTTAAGACGAGATAATGAAGATAAGGGAGACGATAATAATAACTAATTATACAGAAGGGGTATACTCAGATGAGACAACTCGTCAGACGAGCTAACTATACGATACCCATAGATTTGGAAAAGAACTGGTACAAAAACAAACAATAACAACACCAATTTATGACGAAACTGGTGAACAAGCAGAAACAGCACCGAAAAATTCTTAGGGCGGAAGAAAATAATACGTATGATGGTTATAATAGTGTTGAATCTATGGAAGAGGAGGAAAACGCTCCATTTAAAAATACCAGACAAGCAGTGAAAAGGAGAATAGAGAGCCAAAGAGATAGAGAAGTGAAAAACAGAAGAGAATTAGGGAAGACTCATCAAGTGACGAAGACATGCCACTGTTAGAACGGTCCTTAAGGAATCAAGACAAACAAATTAGATTAGATATACAACTAAAAAAATTAGAGGCCAGCAATGTAAACACAGAAGAACGAGAAATGGATGAAAAGTCAGAGACTGATGGAAATGATAGTATGAGTGAAGACATTACAACTTCTCATCATGAAAATGAAAACTTCGATTTAGAGATGGCACTTATAGAGAAAAATCTAGAATTGTTGAGAAGGTGGAAATATGGCAAATAGATAGATAGAATATGTGCAGATAGCAGGAGAAGAATTTTTTTTATTTAAGGAAGATTTAAAATGTCTAATCTGTGTTAGAAGATAAATACACACTAGCTGTAGATTACAGAGTAATGTGATAATTAGAACAGGTTTAGTAGATAGCCTGGTCAAGATTTGTTAAGTTTTTCTTTGCTTTAAATGGAAATTTTAATGCATCATGTATAGTATGCTACATTATTTTGATTGACTTGGTCCTGTAAAATGATTACCATTTAATTTTAGGATAGGACTTGTTGTGTTTTCCTTCTTTTAAGAGTAAATTATCGGTTCAAAAAAGAAATTTAATGCTTGTTTTATTATGTATATTATGTTAGGGATAAACCATGTATATTGGGCGGGGAAAGAGTTTTTGTTGTGAATTTTGCTTGGTTTCATAACTCTCGTAACTTGTAGTGTCAGTTATTTTGACTTGTTTAAATTTATTTAATTGATTTGATGATTGTTAAAATTTGTTTGAAAAGAAAATTGTTAGTATTTTTGGTCTGAGGAAAGAATTTATGAAAGCAACAAAATGGGGCCTTATGGAGAACCCTTCGTTCAGATGATAATAAGCAAACGACTTTGGGAAAACATGGAGTAAGTGCCATGAGTTTCGACGGATAAAATTTGGTAGAGATCATTGGGATTTAGAAGAAATGGAGCTTACTGGGTTTTGTCTATGGGAGGTAACCTGGGTAACGTCTATGGCTGCGTTAGTCAGCATCAATGGGAAAATAATGCCATAAATAGGAATATAAGGAGTTAGTTAAGTGGGGGTGAACATAAATGGGGCTGTAGATAGCAGCACATATGGTTGGATACGTCCATGGTTATAATGGGATAAAGGGGGGTTAAAATATTAGCTGTGCTAAGCAGCGTTAATTGGTTTAAAAAGAGAGCTGTGGAACATAGGTATAGTATTAGTAAGTATGTTCATAAGAAATGACATTGTCAATATTATTTTATGGTTTAATCATGATTGAACATGAGCCATGGGAAATATAGTCATAAAGTACTATTTTAATGGTTGTGGGTGGCAGCACAAATGTTACAACTGTTTAATATTAAGTATATAAGGAAGAAATTTTGGATCGACGTAATTTAACAACAGAAGTATACAACCATGGATTATAAGATGCGTTTTTTTAATAAAACTTTATTCTATAAAGTTTTGTGATTGCAAGGGAGGATAAATGTGATTAGCTTTGTGACTACTTCTTAGCTATCTTCGTGGGTGCGCACCCCATTTTTCTGTCTATCCTGTGTTGTTTTGTTGATGTTCGAGAGAATATGAGAGGTTGCATAACGGCTGACAAGTTTCAAATTGTGTTTATATACCAACGATTTTGATGAACCTATGTATATATGAAATGAAATATCTAGATAGATTCCTTATGAACTGTTTTAGAAAATGACACCTTGTACGGTTCATATACATAAACGAAGAAGAAGTATAACTTCACGAAGAACTGTGACGGAACATAGCGGTTGGCTATAAGATATAAGGTAGGAGATGTAGACTCGTAGGAGTAGAAAGAGTAATAACTAAAGCTCACTGATTAAGAGGGGGGCTGGTTTGAGATGAGCAAGCGGGTTGGGAGAATAACATTGGGGGAAGTAGGTTAGGGATTAAGACTTTTCAAGGAAAAGTCTTGTTGAGGGTAGAAAGGAATGTAACAGAGCACCATCTCTGTTAGGGGAGTGTAATGAGTTAATGATGGTTGTGACATATTCACCTATCCATCATTTACCGCGCGTCAACGTTACACAGCAACCCAGAGATTATCAAAACAATTACAGCACCGTAGAACATCGAACTCACTAAGCGATACTAATGACAGATAGATGCCAGGATAAGAATAGAAAAGTTAGCGTCAACAGAATAGAATGTGACTGGTAGAGACACATCACGTGGATATAGCGTCCCCCAGCTCGGGCGCCGCTTTAATAAAACCGCGCACTTCTATGACTTCAGAGCGAGCGAGCAGTCGCCAAAGCTATGTGTTGTCCAACTTTCAAACTTTTACAACGGGCAGTTTGATCTAGTCTGAGGTAAGCGTGTGATTCTCAGATCTAAGTGGTACCAAGATGTATAACGTAAAGGTATCCAGTGTTGTGCGTCCAATGAATTGTATTTTTGATAAAATAAATCTCTGAAAATGTGAAAACTGCCGATCGCAACTTCAATACTGGCGCCACTTCCCCGGCGAAACCGACATCTTATAATTTCTCAAAACTGCAAAACTCTGACTTTCTACACTACATCTAACAACTTCACTATGTGCATATGACTATAATCTATCACAGAATAATGTACGAGATGAAATTTCCAATGCACTCAAATGCTTTTCATCAAAAACTTCTAGGAAAACGTTTCTGCAGAGATAGTCAGCTGGTGCAAACGAAACACTACCTCGCTTTAAAATTGTACTTAATTCTGTCTATTTTGCAATCTAAAGAACTGAAACAGGAATTATACTCTTCCTTTTCTCTTTACGAATTGAAAACAAATAGTATTTGATAGAAATTAGTTTATTCATGTGTCAGATTTTATTTAGACAACGCACTACATCAACTGCATTGCTTAAAATAGGTTTACGTTCACAAACGCCATTTGTGATAGCCGACCTACTTAATCTGCTCAGACTAACGGGTGAAAATTACCTTGGTCTATAGCCAACTGTGTCGCCAACAGAATGGACATGATATGCACTGGTAAAAGACTGTATGAGAAGTATAAGTAGACAGTAGAGGAGGAGAGTATTAGGGAAAAATACTTTAAGTAATAATTTTTTTTCTAATATATTGTGTCATGACCTTGTATAGATTACATTTTGTAACAAATACACATCAGAAATTCTGTATGTTGGACATGAACCACAATAAAAGCACACTAGATGAGTTAAACTCATATTAACTGATGTAGATGTGAGGACAATTAGTACAAGCTATGGAACCCCACACAACAGAAGTTAACTCAACACAATACACTTCACACCACACAACTCCACACCACAACAGCAGGAACAGGGAAATGATTTAGAATAGGAAGTAGTTGCCTTGGAAAGTACAGATAAACAATTATATACACAATGTAGAACAAATAGAGTAATGTGGATGTTTAAATGTATACCATTTATACAAATGCATCTCATACTTGTGTTGATCTTGCCTGTCAGCTTGATTACCATGATTCAGGGAACATCACATTATCACTCTTATCTGTGTCTGACTGTACACTACTCACTGAACTACAGGTCCACTGAGGAAATGCATACAGCAGGTACCAGACAACAGAAGCTGCATCCAGTGTAATAATCTCTGACCCACCCCAAAGTAACACAACAATACTTCTTCTGATCTTATCATTTTTGTTTTGTTATGTTGTGTTCACACTATGAACATGCTGTAAAGGATTATACATACCTGTATGAATTTTAAACAGTGATGTCTTGGTGCCACACCTAACCAACAAGGAGGGAAGAGGAGTGAATGAGATGATCAACACCTGTGATGGCAGATGACTCCAGCCTTAAGCAGAGAATGAGAAGTCTTCAGTGAAGCTAAACTGGCCCAACCTGAAGTGGATCCATCAGACCATGGACCCAGGCTTATGCACATCTCATCACACCAGGTTTTCTTATCACTCACACAAACTTCACCCTCTCAGGAAAGGATTTTCTTGATGTATTGTTGGATGTAGAACTTGTTAACTATAACACATTTTGGTAGTTAAAATATCTCACTATACAATGAATGTTATTATTTATTGACTGACTATACTTGGTCCTATGAAAGTTTTTTTCTATTTCATTCTGTAAATGTCAACAGCTGATGAAAAAAAAAGAAGAAAATGTCAAATAGGCCAAAAGAAACTGGCACAGTCAATAAATTTGTTTAAATGTGAAGATCTCTTCCATTTAATTTGTCAGTCCAAACTATCTGTGGGAAAATCTCTATCTTGTTGTGTAGAACATGTCTCAATGCTCACTTGTGTTTGTTTAATGTGAGCTATACCATTAAATACCAGGTGGAAAGACAGGGGACAAACCTAGTGATTACTTTTTCTATTAAAAGAGGACCACACACCCTTAGACGAATAACCAAATCCGAGTCTGTAAATCTTTCAAGGGTCGTATTCTTGATCTATTTACATATAAGAAGAGGATGGGGCCCAGCTACCTTTAACAGAGATGGGTCATGCACTTTAGTGATTGCCAGTCCCTTCAAAATATACGACAGTGGAGTACCCGGAAACGCCAGAGCTGATCAATTGGCTAAGGAAGGAGCCAAAGAAGAACAGCCTGATGTGCCTGTTACATACCACCAAAAGAAAAGAATGATCAAATCAGTCAGAAAGCCATCAAAACCTGCTCAAGATGACTACCACGTTATGGATAGACCAGAACAAGTAATTATTCTGCGCCACAGAACAGGGCACAATAGATTACGCAACCACATGTATACAAAATTCAAGATTGGTGAAACAGCCATGTGCACTTGTGGATTGGCGTCGCAGACAGCAGAGCACATACTCCAAGACTGCCCAAAATATAACATAGCTAGGCAAACCTTCTGGCCTAGAAAGACGACAAAGGGAAGATAAACTCTATGGACCGCTCTGTGAATTGAAAAAGACAGTTCAATTCAAACAAGAGACAGCATTGCAGTTTGTCATGAAATGCTGCATGTTAGTGATTCCCAGATCGACGACTGTATACAGCGAATACCCAGGGAGTAGAAGGGTTAATGAAACAGAAGGATAAAACACAACGGATTGACCAGCGCATATGTATATAGGTCAAGGCGGGAGAGTCGACTACAACACAGGTGACCTGTATAGTGGAAAAATTAGTTTGCTACAAAGAGAGACAGCATCATGGATCAGTCTATTGCGTTATGGAGGTAGGGATATACGGAAAAGCCTAGATCAGAAATTTTCCACTGACAAGGGATAATGAAGTCTGAATTTGCTTTGTCCAGCAATGTCAAGGACGATGGGACAAAGATGATCTAAAGAGAGTGGCCACTTCTTTGTGTCAGTTTAGTGTGCGTTCCCCAACTGGACGGAAAGATAGAATTATGTGTCCTGTAATGAAAAGAAATATCCTCCTTTATAATGGGATAAAGTGCTTGGATGCGGATAAATTTCGATTCGTGGATTTACATTAATTCTATAAAGGAACATAGATGCCTAAATAAGGTATATTAGAGTATAGTTTTAGAATAGGAATAGATATTAGTGAAGTGCATTTAACATTGTTTCTATTAGTAGGAATAGTATAGATGTTGGGTGAATCTTCTATCCTATGTCAGAGTGGGTTTTTTCGGAAGCCTTTTCATTTCGGCTGGAGGAAAAGACACTCACATAGGGGAGAAGAGGAAGCAGACACAGATCTCACTAATAAAATGTATCTCAACCAGGTTTCCATACCAGTGCGAGACGTATCAAATAAGAGAATACAGATGGCTGTGGTCCAGATCACTCAGTGTTGATAACCCACAAGAAAGCCCTTTGAAGTAATAAAGCACGACACTTGTGCAGGAAAAAAGAAAGAATAGAAGTCTCACCGGAAGAATTAAGGACGACAGAGAAAGAATAATAAAGATCAGATGAGTTAATGGAAAAGCTCAAATGACTCAATCTCATAGAGTAGCAAAGTGCGTACCAAGAGCATATATCAATTACAAAATATCGAGTGTAGAACTTTTACAGAACACTAATAGAACATTTTAGAATCTCGATGTGTTGTTCCAGAATGGATTAAAGAACGCTATACGAAAACACCGAACATTCCTTTTAAGCGGACAGCAAATAGTGAGCGAGTTAAGAACATTGATACTGTGGTGAACATTTTCATTACAAAGAACGGATTTATCTACAGACGCAAGCAGACGGAGCCGTCAGGGTGAGATCGTTCTGTGGTGTCTATATATCGTCCTGTACTTTAGCCGAGAGAAGAGACGAGAGAAAGACACGAAGACTATCTATCTACATCTTATCTAGCAGCCACACCAGAAGAACACTAGCAATTACACAGACAATACCCATCCATACACAAGACATAGTTTTATAAATAAATCTTTTATTTAATGTTAAAAAGAACTGTTGTCGGAGTATGTGTTGAGGGAAAACTAGAGAGAGAGTGAAAGAAAGGGATATATGGATGATAAGACGGAAGAGAGGAGTGTAGACAAAAAGTCAGTAACTAATCCCAACAGATAATCAGGTTAAAGATGTGCATGTTGATTCCAATCTCCTCTCGAGGAAATAACAGCACATAAAATGGTGGAGCAGCGGGGTACGTACATACATAATACTCATATGACCTAAGGCATAACAAGGCATATACAGAGAGAGGTACCGGCATATTGGCACAGGCATAGCGGAGTACCTACATGTTGGGACATACTGATTGGAAGGAATATAAGTATATATTGATGACTTTTAATGGAAGGACGTCCATTGGATATATGGTGCCATTAGATATATGGTAGAAACATTTCATTAATGCTGGTGACTTTGCAGTGAGAAAGTTCCAGACAGAGTGAATGTGGATAGGTGGTAAGACATTACATACCTAGTCACACGGTCACACGTCTACATAAGTCTTTATCCTATATCTCCTCTTGTGGATGAGAGAGTGGTTGTGATGTACGGTGGGGTGGTGTAGATTTATAATATTAGATAGACATAGATAAATGGTATAGGTTCTAGGTGGAATATAATTGTATAGTGAGTACTTCTTTTCTGCCTTGAGGGATCTTTACTCAACTTGCTGACTTATCTGCTGTAACTATGGCAACTCCTAAAGTAACTACAGCAGAACTGAGAGCCAACGGGGAGGAAATTGGGTTAGCTGGTACCGAGCTAACTGATTACATACAAGAAAGAGAGAGAGAGATTCGTAAAGGGGAAAGAGAAGACCGGAAAGCCGAGTTGGAAGTGAGAAGAATAGAGGTGGAGACCAAGCGACTAGAAATGGAACAAGAGGCCAAGAAACTAGAAACAGGAGACCAAGCGACTAGAAATGGAACAAGAGGCCAAGAAAATGGACCAGGAGACCAAGAAACTGGAAATGGAACATGAATACCGCTTGAAAGAGTTAGAACTCAAGACACAAACTAAGGGTGAAATAGATGCAGCAGAAGGAAGTTCATCTTCACCTGGAGCAACCTACATGAGTGGACAGGGTTACCAGGCCATGAAGTTTCCCTTAGCGGTCTACGATGAAAGTAAAGAAAAGATATTCCAGTTTTTGGATCGGTTCGAGGCTATGGCAATCGCTATGGGACTAGATAGAACCAGATGGGCTCTTAAAGTATCCCAGTCTTTACGTGGTTCGGGCTACGAGGTCTACACACGCCTACCACCAGGACAGGAAAATCAGTATGAGGAATTGAAGGCAGCTTTGATGAAACATTATGAAGTCACAGCACAAACGTATCGGAAGAAGTTTAGATCGTCTAGACGAGAGCCGGGAGAACTATTCGCCGCCTACAGTCTGAGGCTGAAATCCTATCTACAGAAATGGATGGACTTGGCAGAATTCCAGAGGGATTATGAGAGTCTCGAAGAGATGATGGTGGTAGACCAAATGCGAAAGCAAATGTCGAAACCTCTCAGAACCTTCTTGGGAGAACAAGGGGCGGAACGGATTGATGTGGTGAATAAGCTGGCGGAACGATTCGTGGAAGTACATGGTGAAACTGAGGAACTAAGTACACAAACCAAAGGTCAGGAGAAAACAGAGAAAAGAAACCTAAAAACTGGGAAGGAGAAAAAGGGGAACCTTATATAAAGCACACAGAGGAGAGTTCAGAGAAGGTGAAGGTAGGAAACCAGAGCACCTCGAATTCTCAAGCGAAACGACAGTGGTCTGAAAAATGGTGTTCATTTTGTAGGGCGGCCTCCCACAACACGAAGGACTGCAGATTGAAACCTAAAAGTTCTTACTTCGCAGCATGCAAAGTGATTCCTACATCGGTGATCACAGACAAGGCTGAGGTCGGCGAAGGAGAAAGGAACAAAAAGGACACAGGGAAACCTAGGAAGGGAACAGAGTGCACTCACTGCCAGTCGACAACACATAATACTGTGGACTGCAGATGCAAGGGCAAACACGCCAATTGCATAACCAACCTCGAGGAATCAAAAGAGGAAGGCAAGGAAACGGTCAAGGAGATGAAAGACACTCAGGACCACGAGAGACCACCTGTGGTTGAACTTATTGAAGTCAATGGCCAGCAGGTTGCTTGTCTCTATGATACAGGTTTGGATGGGGAAGCGGTGGTGGACGCCAGCTTGGTAAGCCCAGACCAACTTACAGGGGAGACTATAGAAATACAGCCGGCAATGAGGAGTGCTGTTACCATGACGCTGCCAATCGCCAAGGTGGAGATTAAATCCAGGTACGTCACGGGCATTATTCCAGCTGCTGTATTATCTGACTCCTTATTTCCAATGATCATTGGCACGAAATATGTCTTTTTGGGGATGCCCAAACAGCAAGCCCACAAGGGAACAGTAGTCAGTGGATCTCAAGGGAAGGAAAAAGAGGCAGAGACACTATGCGACAACTCAGGGATAGGAGAATTGCATACTGCCCAGAGGAAGGATACTACGTTGCATCCTTGCTACAGGAAGCTGCAAAGAAGTGCTGAGCCACCAGAACGGGGACAGTACTTTCTGAAGAATCAACTACTCTATCGGAGAGCTGGGAGGGGAGATAACCTGCATGAGCAGTGGGTGGTTCCAGAGACACACCGTCCTCACATTCTTCAGAGTGGACACATCATAGGCGAGAATCGACATATGGGTGTCAGAGAGACCTTGCAGCAAATATCCGGCCATTATTGCTGGCCAGGAATGACCGGAGATGTACGCCGGTGGGTGAAGTCTTGTTCGGAGTGCCAGAGAGCACCACCCAACAAGCGAATTAAGAGGAAACTAGCTCTTAAAGTGGAAGACAAAGTGGAAGTGTGGAGTCCAGCAGAGACCAATATACTCCAAGTAGGATGGAAAGGACCTTATCCTGTGGAAAAGGTGGTGTCCAAGAACATCTACAAAATACGGATCGGGGAAGAGAAGAAAAATCTCCCTAGACATCTCATTAGGAAATATGAGGAGAGATCCGGGAGCAAAGCTTCGCACTTTATGGTGATGGCAGCCATTAGGACAAAGGTTACCAGTCCAGACGAAGACCAGAGATCGCCAGTACAACATAGGAGGGCCTATAGGACAGTACGTGATAGGTCAGATTTACCCAACGACAGGAGGAGGGAAATCACAAGTCGGGGAAAGGACAAGAGTGAAAGTTTCACCGGTAACCAAGTTCAGAAGGGGTGGGTAACGTCGGGAAAAGCGAGAATTACCCAGGACTCCAACCAGAGATTGGCTGACCAGATACAACATCGCCCAAGATGGTCCTGGAAGCAAAAGCCCAGGAGGTTTGGGAAAGACGACTCGGTCCGACGAGGACGAGGCGGAACATCCCCAGAGGAAAAGCCGGGGGAAACCAAGAGGACATGGAAGCAGTGTTACAATCAGGATGGGACAATCCGTCTGTATTGTGAGCCGTCGCTGACGCAAGTCGAAAGTAGGTCGACTGAACGTACAGGAGCGAGGAGCCAACACTAGTTTCAGTCGTTAGTAGTATAGTAGGGTGTCAATTAGAGCGCCTACTGGATAATGAGATGAGCCATGTGAGGACCCAATCATATCATCAACACGTGATGTTAATAGCTACTTCGCAGAAGCTCAACGCACGATGGATGTGATGGACGTTGTTGCTGCAACGGGACTTCACAGTGGAATATTTTGGAAAGGAGAATGTAGGAGCAGATTTCTTATCCAGACATCCAGCTCCGGAGGAAGAAGATTAGGATTGTGGATCATGGGAATCAAACCTACAGTGAGAAAGATTCGACGCGGTCTAATCTCTTAAGAGGGGGCCTATGTCATGAAATGCTGCATGTTAGTGATTCCCAGATCGACGACTGTATACAGCGAATACCCAGGGAGTAGAAGGGTTAATGAAACAGAAGGATAAAACACAACGGATTGACCAGCGCATATGTATATAGGTCAAGGCGGGAGAGTCGACTACAACACAGGTGACCTGTATAGTGGAAAAATTAGTTTGCTACAAAGAGAGACAGCATCATGGATCAGTCTATTGCGTTATGGAGGTAGGGATATACGGAAAAGCCTAGATCAGAAATTTTCCACTGACAAGGGATAATGAAGTCTGAATTTGCTTTGTCCAGCAATGTCAAGGACGATGGGACAAAGATGATCTAAAGAGAGTGGCCACTTCTTTGTGTCAGTTTAGTGTGCGTTCCCCAACTGGACGGAAAGATAGAATTATGTGTCCTGTAATGAAAAGAAATATCCTCCTTTATAATGGGATAAAGTGCTTGGATGCGGATAAATTTCGATTCGTGGATTTACATTAATTCTATAAAGGAACATAGATGCCTAAATAAGGTATATTAGAGTATAGTTTTAGAATAGGAATAGATATTAGTGAAGTGCATTTAACATTGTTTCTATTAGTAGGAATAGTATAGATGTTGGGTGAATCTTCTATCCTATGTCAGAGTGGGTTTTTTCGGAAGCCTTTTCATTTCGGCTGGAGGAAAAGACACTCACATAGGGGAGAAGAGGAAGCAGACACAGATCTCACTAATAAAATGTATCTCAACCAGGTTTCCATACCAGTGCGAGACGTATCAAATAAGAGAATACAGATGGCTGTGGTCCAGATCACTCAGTGTTGATAACCCACAAGAAAGCCCTTTGAAGTAATAAAGCACGACACTTGTGCAGGAAAAAAGAAAGAATAGAAGTCTCACCGGAAGAATTAAGGACGACAGAGAAAGAATAATAAAGATCAGATGAGTTAATGGAAAAGCTCAAATGACTCAATCTCATAGAGTAGCAAAGTGCGTACCAAGAGCATATATCAATTACAAAATATCGAGTGTAGAACTTTTACAGAACACTAATAGAACATTTTAGAATCTCGATGTGTTGTTCCAGAATGGATTAAAGAACGCTATACGAAAACACCGAACATTCCTTTTAAGCGGACAGCAAATAGTGAGCGAGTTAAGAACATTGATACTGTGGTGAACATTTTCATTACAAAGAACGGATTTATCTACAGACGCAAGCAGACGGAGCCGTCAGGGTGAGATCGTTCTGTGGTGTCTATATATCGTCCTGTACTTTAGCCGAGAGAAGAGACGAGAGAAAGACACGAAGACTATCTATCTACATCTTATCTAGCAGCCACACCAGAAGAACACTAGCAATTACACAGACAATACCCATCCATACACAAGACATAGTTTTATAAATAAATCTTTTATTTAATGTTAAAAAGAACTGTTGTCGGAGTATGTGTTGAGGGAAAACTAGAGAGAGAGTGAAAGAAAGGGATATATGGATGATAAGACGGAAGAGAGGAGTGTAGACAAAAAGTCAGTAACTAATCCCAACAGATAATCAGGTTAAAGATGTGCATGTTGATTCCAATCTCCTCTCGAGGAAATAACAGCACACAGTTATAGACATATTTCAAGCGAACGAAAGAAGAAGAAGAAGAATACAAAGGGCCTGGTACTTGATGATGATGATGACGATGATGATGATGATCATGATGCTGAAGATGATTATGACACACATAAATACCACCGCTGGTTATTGAAAAGATAGAGGGTGGTATACGCTAGGAATAACAAAATGGGACGGAATAATTAAGACGAGTCAAGGCCAGCCCTACGACTGAAATAACGATGAAGATGATGGTGGTGGTCATGATAATAATGACGATATTGATGAAGCTGCTGTTGATGGTGATGATTGTGATGACGGTAATCATGCTGACCTTGATGATGATGATGATGATAGTGGTGATGAAGTTGATGATGATGATGATGACGATGAAGCTGATGACAATGATGATGATGATGATGAAGGTAATGTGATGACGATAGTGATGATGATGGTGATAGTGATGAAGCTGATGATGATGATGAAGATGATGATAGTGTTGATAAAGCAGAAGATGATGATAGTGTTGATAAAGCAGAAGATGATGATAGTGTTGATAAAACAGAAGATGATGATAGTGTTGATAAAGCAGAAGATGATGATGATGACGATGAATCTGACGACAATGATGATGATTAAGGTAATGTGATGATGATGATAATGAAGGTGATGAAGCTGATGATGATGATGAAGCTGTTGATGCTGATGGTGATGATGATGATGATGATGATGATGATGATGATGATGATGATGATGATGATGATGATGATGATGATGAATGTGATGAAGATAATAAGGACTATGCAGTTGATGATGATGATACTGAAAGTGATGGTGATGATGATGATGATGATGATGATGATGATGATGATGATGATGATGATGATGATGATGATGATGATGATGATGATGATGGAGATGGTCATAATAATTATGGATCAAATATGACACACACATACCAGCCCGTTATTGCCATTCATGTGTGTATGTTGTTTAAAACTGCAATCATTCCACATCTTTGTTGGTATCTCATGTTTGTTTCTCCACGTGGCAACGTAGTTTCATGTCGTGTGTGAAAGGCTTACTTTCATTGTCTGAAAGTGTCTCAGTCTCGTTCCATAATTTACACAAGGAGAATCTTATTGAAGTGCACATACTTCGTAGCATTGGAGAGGATCCAAATATGTGTACCACAATCAGACACGTGGTTTGTTTGTTGGTTGGTTGCTTTCTTTGTTAATTGGTAGGTTTGTTTGTAGACTAATTGGTTTATTTGTTTGTTTGTTTGTTGGTTGGTTTGCAGGTTGACAGATGTGTGTGTTCGTTTGGTTTGTAGATTGATTGGAATGCTGTTGGTTGGTTTGTTTGTTGGTTCGCAAGCTGGTTAAGTGGTAGGTTAGTTTGTTTGTTTGTTGGTTAGTTTTATGGTTGGTAGGACGGCTGGTGGGTTGGTTAGTTCGTTGGTTGGTTGGATGACTAGTTGATTGCATGAATATTTGGTTTATTAATTAGCTTGCTGATTTGCTGGTTGTCTGTCTGTCTGTCTGTCTGTCTGCCTGCCTGCCTGCATGTCTGCCTGCCTATCTCTCTGCCTGTCTGAATGTTTGGCAAACTGGTCAGCTGGTTGGTTGGGTGATCAGTCGAATGGTTGGATGGTTAGCTGGCTAGTTTATTTGGTTGGTTATGCATTGGCTGTTTGTTGATTATTTGGAGAGTCCTCTTAAATGCTGAGGTTTAACACTGAAGTCTCATGGACTGATGTTTTAGGTCGTTCGAGTGCTCCAAGGGGCTTGCATCCCTTGCAGTGATTCTGGTACGAGTGTTGCCTCTACACGAAGTACATTCTCTGCTGTGACTTTGCTCTCTCCCTCTAGCCTCAGAAACTAAAGGAAAGCATAAGCCGGTAGTGGAATTTCACTGTAACTTCACTGTAAGTTTATTGTGAATTCACCTATAATTTCACTGGAACTTCACATGTAACTTCAATGTAAATTCACCTATAACTTCACTTGTAACTTCCACTGTAACGTCATTGTAACTTTCATTGTAACTTCACTGTAACTTCGCCTATAACTTCAATGTAACTTCACCTGTAACTAAACGACAATTTCACTGAACTTCACTTCTGTGGAGTGGCATTTTAGAATGTATCCTGGTCAAGTTTCAGCTCACATACACGACTGTCTAGGATTAGACACGTGTCCGTAATGTTTCCCCTACATGCTACACATATTTTATTGGAAACAGACTCCGTCTTAAAAGCAAACACGCTACACATATCAACTTAGAAAATTTACCCACAAAAGAAGCATTATTATGAATCCGGGCCATACTCAGTGCATAAAAGAGAGATAATTCACTTCACTGCATCGGATTTTATCCCATATGGAAATCTATCTTTCCACAGGGCGGCCTGCGGGGAAAGCGTCCCAAAAGCACGAACTACGTAGCTTCAGCGACGACCCCCAAAAGTTTCCGAGAAAAATTGCACATGTGGACCGAAAGTCGTAGCCCAGAATCGAACCCACGACTTTCAGAGCGCGAGGCAGACAGTTTGACCACTTCGCCACGGAGACTCCCTATAAGTAAGTAGTGCACAAAATAGGTAAAATAAATACATGGTAAATGGGCCCAGAATATTAGAGAAACATAGGGCCACCGTGGAGTCCTGGTAACGCAGTGACTGTCACACTAATCTGCCGGTCCAGCATTGATTCATGCCTTCATGAAACATACGGCCACGGGTGGAGTCCTGGTAAGGCAGTGACTGTCACACTAATCTGTCGGCCCAGCATTGATTCATGCCTTCAAATCCCAGTTTGAGGCAGGGCATTTTTAAACACTTAACCTGGGCGTCGGGGTCCACCCATCATAAAATGGGTACCGGGAACTGTTCCGGGCAGCAAAGGCATCCGGCGTGATAATGACCTCATCACCTACCGAGAGGTATATACAACAGACGGACACTTATGTACCCTATACCCAATTCGCATCGTAGCCTAGAAAGTAATGTCCTACACCTTTCAGTGATGAGTCCCAGCCGACGAGTGTTTACACAAGAAAGCGTAATGTTTAGGTCGGCTTGTTAACCCCCCTTTCCCCCCCCCCCCCCCCCCCCCCACTCCTTCCTTTTCCCGGACAATCATCACTAAAGCGATGTATGCCAGGAATTTCGTCTAGAAACTAGGTGAAAACCAAACACGGACGTTATTTTAGTCCCTGTATCACATTCTTGTCTGTCGTGACTTTCAGCTGCCGCTAACTGGAAAATAGTAGCTTCTGGCGAACTAAGGTGAAGTACTAATACTTCAGCCACGGATGCCGTGGAAGCTTAGTGGATAGACGCGCCTCTGCCGATCCGGTAATCATGAGTTCAATTCGTACCGGGGTGAATTCGCACCTTATAAGGAGGTCAGCATGGCAGAATGAAAAAAAGAGTGCTCGTTTTTGAACTTCAGGTTCACAGATGCCGAGGTAGAGGGTACAACCCCTACATAGATCAATTGGACTAAAATGTTGACTTCTTGTGCTTAACTTAAGAACGTAAGTTACAAGTACCTCAGATGTGAGAGTGGGTTAACATGATGGCGAGGGACACTGATAATAGGGAAAGCTAATGCACACGCAAAAATTAGTCCATTGCAGTCCCCAGTAGTGGCAACTACTAGACGAAGTAGCAAGAATATGGACAACGCTTGATTTCAAAGCGAGCGCAAAGAAAAATATCTAGTTGTAATCAACAGGACAAGCGCTCCTAATTCTATAAATAACTCCCATCTCTCTCCCAAGGCTTGCAACCATCATCATCATCATCATCATCATCATCATCATCTTCCACTTCTGCCGTCAAGCGCCGTGGGGAGGAATAATTTGCGTTCCAGCGCCCGGTGGACGGCACTGGATAGTGTCATTCCGTGTGGTTGTACAATGTCTCTGATGTCGTCAATCCATTTTCTTCTTGGACGTCCTCGTGGTCTCGTCGCAGATGATCTTTGATGTAAGGCCAGTGATGGTAGTTGCTGATGTTGCATTCTAACAACATGGCCAAACCACTTGATCTTCTGTCTTTCAATAAATGTGGCACAAGGTGTTGATCCCACAGTCTGTCTGATAGTAACATTTCTTACTCGGTCTCGGATTGTTAAGTTGGCAGCTCTCCTCAGGCATCTCATTTCGCAGGTGTTGATTTTGCGAAGGTGTAATTTGGATAAAGTCCAGGTTTGAGATTGGTAGCATAGGGTTGGTGTGAATATGCTGTTTATTATCTGTCGTTTTGCGGACATGGGTATGTTTGGATGTTTCAGTAAGGGTGACAGTTGATATGTAAGTGCACTAGCTTTTTGACATCTGATTTCAATTTCTCTGTCTAATCTGCCATCTTCTGTGATCATACTTCCAAGGTATTTGAATTCTTTAACTTGTTTCAGAGGTGTGTTATTTATCTGTATACTTAGTGGGCCTGGCGATCTGCTAACTTGCATTACTTCGGTTTTGGCTGTGTTTATACTCATATTGTATCTGCTGCAGGTTGAACTCAGATTAGTAATATGAGTTTGTAGTCTGCCCTCGTCGTTGTAAAACAGGCACTGATCATCTGCAAATAGAAGTTCATTTATTCCCTGTGGGTCAGTTGTTTCATCTGGAGTAAAGAGTTCTAAATTTTCTGAATCTGGTCTGTCGAGACTTGCTTCTTTGGAAATTCTGTCCATGTAGATATTGAATAGCAGGGGAGAGAGCACACATCCCTGCCTCACTCCTGTATTGACTGTGAACATATCTGATATACCTTCCTGTGTTCTTACTGCACTTTGGCTCGAGTGGTACATGGCTATGATGTTTTCTAGCAGTTGCCCTTCTATCCCATAGTCTTCAAGGATGGTCCATAATTTGTATCTGTCTACTCTATCAAAAGCCTTTTCCTGATCTACAAACACAATATTCTGCTGGTCACTATATTCAATAGTTTTTTCACAAATTTGTCTAAGTGTAAATAATGCATCAGTGCAACTTTTACCTTTCCGAAAACCGAATTGTGCTTTGCTTAACTGTTGTTCAACTATTGGTCTAGCTCTTTGTTCCAAAAGTTTTGCATACATTTTCCCTATATGGCTCAGGAGTGATATACCTCTGTATGTTTCGCACTCTCTCATATTGCCTTTCTTTTTCCATATTGGTAATATTATTGCCTGTTGCCAATCATCTGGGACTTTTCTTTCTTCCCATGCTATATTAAAAAGTCTTGTTAGCCATTTAACTCCTGTTTCCCCACAGGCCTGAATAGCTTCTGTGGTTATTCCATCTGGACCTGGTGATCTGTGTTTAGGACTTTTCTGTATAACTGCTTTGACTTCTGCAGGTATGAAATTTGGTTCTTGCTGTCCCTGGTGTTTAGGCACAAAAGTGAGGTTTCCTATGTTATCTGTGGGGTTAAGTAGTTCTTGAAAGTATTCTGCCCACCTTGCTAGTCTTTGTTGCGGATTAAATATTGGCATACCTCTTTTGCTGTTTATGATGGTGGTTGGGTTGTAACATGCATCTCTGTTTCTCATTGTGGTGACACGTTTATAAAATTCTCTTGGGCAGTCTTTGCTAAGGGTCGCCATCTGTTCACCGTATATTCTCCAGGATTCATCTTTAGATGCTCTAATTGTTCGTTTGGCATTACGTCGTGCTATTCTATAAGTAATATAGTCCTGTTCAGATTTAGTTGTGATCCACTTTTTGAATGCTACCTTCTTTTTGAATATGCTATCTTTAACTTCGTTGTTCCACCAGGCTGTTCTTAATCTTTTGTCCTGCCCTACTTTCTTTGTTTCACATTTATTTTTCAGTGTGTCGAGCATGGCAGCCTTGAAACATGTCCATTCCTTATCTACGCTTGAGTGGTCATCAGGGATGTTCTTATGTAGGTTTTGGATTTCTTGATTGAATTCGTCTTTAACCGTATTTTCCTGCAGCCTCCTATAATTGATGACATGTGTTGTTACCTTTTTGTTTCTTATTTTCCTGTGTGGTGAAATCTTCTTTATTATGACTGGTTTGTGATCAGTATCAACATCTGTATTTGGGAGTGCTCTTGAATCTAATAGTAGCCTTCTGTCTGATTTCCTAATTAGAATAAAGTCAATTTGGGATGCTTGGTTTATGTCATTCCATTTATACCAGGTTTTGGTGTGGCTACGACGATGTTGAAAAAAACTATTTGTTATTATTAGTCCATGTTCCGAACATATGTTGAGTAGATGTTAACCATTGCTGTTACAATCAGTCTCTGTGTCGCTGAATGGCCCCATGCAATCCTCCCACGGTGTTCTTCGTGTGTCCTATTCGTCCGTTAAAATCACCCATCACAACTAGTTCATCTGTCTCCTTGACATTATTTAACGTGTCTGCAAGTTTATCAAAATATTCGTCTTTGTCTTCGTCGCTGTAAGTGTCATTACATGGGGCGTATGTTTGTATAAAAGTTGTTGTTCTATTTCCTTCTTTGAAACATTTAAACAGGAAAGTATGATGGCTGTGAATCTACAACCATGGTTAGGATGCGGTTCTAATGTTTGCATATCCTTTACAGGACATCGCTATCAACATCAGCATCTTTCAGCTGATTGTTGATTTCTTGGCAAGATTACGCTCAGTAGTTTGCCATTGCTTTCTGAGCGGCCGGCTCACATACCCCGTAAGTTACCGACGCGATTCGAACCACTGCTGTTTCTCACCGCCGTCACGTTACTTCCGAGAGTATACGAGATTACGGAGAAAAGTTGCTAACCTCTCGGCCAGGAAGCCGGCGGTCAGGATGCGAGAACAGCAAATTATAAGAGGTGTGACCAAACAAGACCACTACGCAGAAAGCCAAACAAGATTAATAAACCAACACAGAACTGGTGTCGTTAGCCGCTACACGCTGCGGGATTGACTGAGGAGGGGATCTGAGCACTTATGGAATGAATGGTTCGACGTTGAGTGAGGATGACCTATCGTCTAATAGGAAGGTATTTGGTATGTTCTAGAAAATTGTGGGCCTCTTGAGCAGGCAATCGCAATCCAGTATTCCAGTTTTGGATTGTTTTATTTTGCACTCCGAGAGGAGCTTCTGGTTTAAAGGCTAGAATTCAAGGCTCTCTTTTGAGAGACCTGGGATCGAATCCTAGGTAATATGACTGATTTTTTTTCCCCTCTCCGGGTAAAAGATAACACTAACCAGCAAAGTTCGCGGCGACTGCACTAGCCAGGCGGTCATAATTCCTCAAGCTCAAGACCTTTCTCTCCTGCACCGCAAGGTACTACAGGCAATAACAGTTTAATAGTAATACTGTTTAACAATAATAACATTTTTTTTTTACAGTTACTTTACACCCGATATATATATATAAAAAAAAGGTTAGAGTGGCTAAATAGCTTTAACGCGCTCGAGCATAAACTTCCTGTGCTCAGATGGCAGAGTAGTGGGTTCATGCCACACAACAGTCAGTTGGAATTAAACGTTGACTTCTCATTTAGAAAGCAATGGCAAGCTACTGAATGTAAAAGTGCATAGGAAATTAACAAGCAACGTTATTTATATAAAACATATTTTATCTGACAAAGGGTTAGAACCCAGATCATACGTTGGGTGGGAGCGATCTCTTAACCCCACTTTCTTCTAAATCTAAACACATGATTAACTGCTTGCGTGTTATCAGTGCAAATCATGAGAGGATATCATATGTCGCAGTGTTTACCCATAGCATGCTAACTGGACGTATCCCTGAGGTGTTTGTTCATTGTGACACGGGCAGGGCAGAAACACAATGACGCAGTTAGTGTAATGATCAGCTGGTCCGATTAGAACAAGACACGAAGGCGGGGAATACTATCTTATTTATAAGACAATATGAATCACCCCAGGGAGGTTATCTGCTCGTGAAGTAGTTCGGATTACTTTGTCCTTCACTCATGGCAGAAATTAGGTAAATGGATTACCCTGATTAAAGCGCATATTAGCGCACTCATGATGGTGTTTGCCTTCTGGCGCGCTAACGTAGCACTTTATTTACTTAGCTATATTTTTAGACCTGTTGCTTTCTGGCAGTGGGAAGCAGAATTTTGGAGTTTATGACTTGTAGCAGACGATGGGGGAATTTTGTTCCAGCAGGTTTTAACTGCTTCATTGGCAGCCTACTCTATGGAATCTGGGTTTGTGTTGTAGTCATAAAATTGTAGTGTGGCAAATATTGCGTCTCACAATATTTCTTTTTCCCCCACTTTGATGGTCTTAAGACTTTGCGGCTCCGTCCCCTCGTTCAACAGCCAGCGAAGAGTCACACTGCTAATCGTTCAAACTGTTTTCTGATTGAAAGCTATCTTGATCTTCCCTTTCAGTTTTGAGATTCGCCCAGAACCCCTGCCATCCCCGAGGAATATCATTCTCTTCACATACGCGTTCTCAGTCTGGCCCCCGCTTTTTCCACCTGCTCCCACAGGCGCCATACCACATCTCCCTTGTCCATAGGTAATCTACGGCCGAGAAGTGCTTTCCCTGCCAGCCTATCAGCCTGTTCATTCTTTTGAGTTTAATTTCCATTACTTCGGCTAGATAAGCAGAGTGGTTGTGGATATAAAAATGGACCTTAGTTATGTTTTTCTTTTAATGGGCAGTCTGGAACTTGAATTGTGTGATCTATATATTGGGATTTTCTCTGAGCCCTACAGTACATCCCAGCGTCAAAATAATGTCCGATGTTAAGGTGTCGATCTAACAGTTTCCATTGCTTCAGTAGGCCTCTGTACCTCTGTTTAATATTAACCTACAGACTCACTCGTTATTCCTCTCTACACTTCATCCCATCCTCCTTCCCCTCCATGCAAGGATTCTATTTCATTTTCTCAACTGTTGAGTAAGTAACGATTCTGCCAGGACATACAGCTGACACAGTGTTGGACTTCTTCCAGTTTCCTGGCTCTCCTAGATATATTTCGTCAACAGTTTCTCGCCGCTCCCTGTCTGTTACTCATGTCGAAGCTCTCTCTGTCAAGAGGAAAAAAGTATAACAGACTATCCTTTCTCTTACTTATCATCTTCTACACAGCATTATTGTTAGAATATATTTTTAAACACCCTTTCACCATCCGTGATAGCACGGTTTCCGAGAGAGAGAGAGAGAGAGAGAGAGAGAGAGAGAGAGAGAGAGAGAGAGAGAGAGAGAGAGAGAGAGAGAGAGAGAGAGAGAGAGAGAGAGAGAGAGAGAGAGAGAGAGAGATAATAATAATAATAATAATAAGTCTTTATTTTCAAAGGGTTAAGAATTGGGCACGCAGGCCCGTCTGACATTCTGCCCTTCTTCTCTATTTCCTCTCATACATTCTTTCATTCAACATCACTTATGAAGCAACTTTTGACAACAAAAGAACATTAAAACGCATGAAAAATAATCAATAACAAATGACTCACTGAGGCAGTGTTTAACATGGGCATTATAAATACCTAAGGAGGGTGTAACGTGCCATACATAAGGGAATGTTTTTTGGCTAGTTGTCGTTTGAGATAAGTTACCATTATTGTCTTTTTTGTGTTATTTGTTATGGGGGCATGTAGTCTGTACTAAGGTAGTGTTCAAACAGGTTGCGAATGTATGAATCATGATTGGTGGTGTCTTTGATTTCTTGTGGAAGATTGTTCCACAACTGAGCGGCAGAGTATGCTAAGCTTGTTTTATATAAGTCTATCCTAGGTTTAGGGACATGAAGTATATTTAGTCGTTCGCTATGTCTAGCGTTATATTTAAACAATGGCCAAAGGTAGCTTGGAGCATTTTGAAATAGGATTTTGTGAATTAGTTTGGTCTTATTAAAAAGCAGGCGCTTGTGGAGTGGCAGTAACCGGAGACGTTTATATAGGTTAGAATTGTCGGTAAGCTTTTCACCATTAATTAAACGCACTGCCCTTTTCTGGAGTGAATATAGGCGTTTTGTTATTGATTTGGAGCATCCATCCCAGACTGTGGAGCAGTAATCAATATGTGTTTGTATATGAGAAGTATAGAATATCTTTCTTGTGTTTTCGTCAAGGAAATTTTTAATTTTGGCAAGTTGGTATACTTTTTTGGCTATTTTTTTAACTAGAGCATGAACATGTGAGTTAAAAGTTAGATTTTGATCTATGATAACACCTAGTGTCTTGTGCTCGGTGACACTTTCTACAGGCGTGCTGCCAATGTGCAGCTGAAGAGTTCTCTGCGAGTTTAGAGTGTGAAGTCTTTGCCTGGTTCCTATTAACATAGACTTTGTTTTAGTAATGTTAATTTGCATGCGGTTTGCATGACTCCAGTTAACTACACTATTTATTTCCTGTTGCAAGGATAATTCTAGCACATTACGATCAACAGCGTTCGTATATACTGTGCAGTCATCAGCAAATAGATCGCAGGACGACGACAGATTTAATGGAAGATCATTTATATAAATGGCAAATAATAGAGGGCCAAGAATAGACCCCTGAGGTACTCCAATATTAATGGTAATGGCTTGAGATAAAACTTTATTGTGTGATACTACTTGCTTTCTGTCTAATAAGAATGATTTTATTAATGTCACTATATTAAAACTTACTTTCATTGTTTCTAGTTTTTTAATTAGAATAGTATGATCTATCATATCGAATGCTTTCCTAAAGTCTATAAACACCGCTCCACATAGAGTATTGTTGTTAATATTTTGATGCCAGTTTTCTATCATGTTTGTTAGTGCCGTATGGCAAGAATATTTTGGCCGAAATCCTGACTGACTGTCAACTATCAGTTTATGGCGAACTAAGTGATCTAGTGTTGTTTTGTGGATGTGCTTTTCTAGCGGTTTGGATAATGAGGATAATATGGAAATTGGTCTATAATTACTCATGAGACGATCGTCTAGAGGACCAGCTTTTAAATGAGGATACACTTTAGCGATTTTAAAGGCTGATGGGAAGTGACCTCTGGTTAGACATTGATTATATATAAAAGTTAGTGACTCGCAGATCGCCGGTGCAGCATGGCGAAGGATCCGACTACTAATTCCATCTAGTCCTGATGAGTTATTGTTTTTTAGATTACGGAGATGAGTAAATACTTCAGTTGTCGTCATTAGCGGTATGTTGGAGGAAATGTGTCCATAGCATTTGTTCTCACAGAATGATGATAATAAAGATATGTCATGAGGCGCATCTGGTATTGCAGCCTTCAGTTGGTTTATGTCGGACTGAAAGTATATACTGAATTGATCACATGCAACCTGATTTGATGGTAATGATTGTGATGATTTGTGTTTGTTTGTCAAGGTATTAATTGCTTTCCATATATCTTTAGTGTTGGTTTTATCTATTACTATGTTCTTAAAATAGTTTTTCTTTTCCTTCCGAATAACATATTGAACTTTGTTTCTCAGACTACGGTACATAGTTAGATCTCTATTTTTGTGAGCCCTGTCGCGATCTCTCATAAGTTCAACTACCTCCTGTGTGATCCACGGGGGCTTTGTGTGATGTTTAACACGAACTTCCTTAAATGGAACATGTTTATCAAATATACGTAGAAAGGTCTTTAGCCAGTGGTCCAGAGCATCGTCTGGGTCAGGAAGCTGGTAAACATAGTCCAGAGATGAGTTGACCAAATCTTGTAAGAAGACGTCTCGATTGAAATTTTTGTAATATCTATATTTTATACTTATATGTTTGTGTTTGGGAGTTTTGGTGCCCCTTCTCGACCACGTGCAACATACTGGATAGTGATCGCTCATTGCATTGATAGGTACACTACATTCTGTGATGTTATCAGCACACGTAGTATAAATATGATCTATAAGTGTTGCAGATGATTTAGTGATATAGACAAAACAGAGAGAGGAGAAAGAGTCAGAGAGAGAGAGAGAGAGAGAGAGAGAGGGGTATAGAGAAAACAGAGAGAGGAGAAAGAGTCAGACAGAGAGAGAGAGATAGAGATAGAGGGAGAGATAGAGAGAGGATATAGAGAAAACAGAGAGAGGAGAAAGAGTCAAAGAGAGAGAGAGAGAGAGAGAGAGAGAGATAGAGAGAGGATATAGAGAAAACAGAGAGAGGAGAAAGAGTCAAAGAGAGAGAGAGAGAGAGAGAGAGAGAGAGAGAGAGAGATAGAGAGAGGATATAGAGAAAACAGAGAGAGGAGAAAGAGTCAAAGAGAGAGAGAGAGATAGAGAGAGAGATAGAGAGAGTATATAGAGAAAACAGAGAGAGGAGTAAGATTCATAGAGAGAGAGAGAGAGAGAGAGAGAGAGAGAGAGAGAGAGAGAGAGAGAGAGAGAGAGAGAGAGAGAGAGAGAGAGGTGCGACTGCTTGGGGCGTACTGCACAGGACATGCAACTTGTAGTCTGAATAAGTGTTTTAATAGTTTTCCAAGTTTAAATCAGGCTTGACGCATTTATTTTAACCTCCCGAACCACTGGCGTCACGCCATATTGGGGGATAAAACACAGACATGGCTGAATGTTAAATGCCAAACAAAATATAGGGTTGGACTAAACACGGTACAAAATCAAATAAAACAAGTATTGTAATGTAAATTTCCGTTTACTGAGCATTGAAATTGTGAAAGATACCTCGAAACGAAACAAAAAAACGCGATGACCCTACTATTGGGATGTATCGTCCTTATGCCCAAATGGGAGGTCACATTTAGCAATATACTATCGTTCGGCACTGAAACTGAATCAGTTAATGTGTTGTAATATGACGGTCGCACTAGCGAAGTTGATAGCGAACTGCGCCGGTAATGGCATGAGCACGGTCGGACGCGAGATCGACGCTTGGGCTCGTCGCTTGCCAGAGTGAAGGAAATACTGGCCGCCTCTTCCAACTTGCTCAAAAGCTGACAAAATGTGATGGTGCTAACACATCACAGACCCGTAACAGTAAACTGCCATGGAGTTACTTTATTTACTATTTCATGATTGAACGTGAAGCAAGCATGTGTTTTGGAAACATACATTTAGTGATGACGTCAGACATCTGATCCTAACTATTAGCTAGGTAAGAGAATACATAGTTTAGAGGGCCGTGGTTCGAGTCAAGGAAACAGATTCCAGACCTTGACATTTTTCCAAACAGCACATGCAGAACGGCTGTTCAAACAGAAGCTGCAGCTGTTTATGCTACATGCCATATTGTGTATGACAACTGCAGAGTTAGTTCTATGTGTTGGCCAGGTTTCTGTGCAGTTACAAGCCAAGCAGATGAAGTGGTCTTACTTGAACTGTGATGACGCTGACAGCCACATCTTGAGAAACAATTGCTGCAAAAATGACACTTGTAAAGCTATTTCACTTCAGTATTAAGCACAGGAAAAGAATGATTCAGTCAGGAACACGTCCAAAGAATAGCGACAAAATAATAACCCAGCCAACTAAGCAGAAAGCTTCTAAAAGAGACATGGCGGGATGCGGGGAAAGCCGCAAGGAGATCGGGTCGCAGACTATCTTCCTTTCACCTAGGGAAGCAACAGGAATTGAGGAAGACTTAATAACTCATGGAGAATAGAAGAACAAGCATACATGGGAAGGACACGAATAACAGCTGCATGGGATGGCTAAAGATAAAGGAGATAGAGGGTGTGTGTGTGGGGGGGAGGGGGGGAGTTGGTAATGAGTTGGTGAGGAGTGAGGGCTTATGGCCGAATTTAGTATAGAGAAAAGAAGAAGAAGAAGAAGAAGAAGAAGAAGAAGAAGAAGAAGAAGAAGAAGAAGAAGAAGAAGAAGAAGAAGAAGAAGAGTAAGAAGAAGAAGAAGAAGAAGAAGAAGAAGAAGAAGAAGAAGAAGAAGAAGAAGAAGAAGAAGAAGAAGAAGAAAGAAAGAATGAAAGAAAGAAAGAAAGAAAGAAAGAAAGAAAGAAAGAAAGACAGAAAGAAAGAAAGAAAGAAAGAAAGAAAGAAAGAAAGAAAAAAGAAAAGAAAAGAAATGAGAAGACGAGAATACCAGTAGCTCAAGTCATTTTCAGCACACTGAAATAAAATTATAAAGAAATGTAGTAATATTGATTGGCAGCCACAAAAGACACCTAAATTAAAAAAAAAAACGCCATAGGATTCCAAGGACACACTCGACAACAGAAACATTGCTCACAGAAGACTAGGATTTGGAACAAAGGCGTCTAAATGGCACTGGGTCGAAATATACATGTTTCTACAACAAGGCACTGTGGTTATTTAGACCAAAGATTTTCATATACGTTTCATGGGAGTTTTAAAGTGATTTACAAGCAAAGTAAACAAACATGACTAGAAAGAAGGACATCTCGCTAAGAAAAGGTAGAGGGATGGGCAGTCAGACATCCAGTCAGCTGGACAGTCGTACTGACCGTTGGATAGATAGATAAACAGACAGCGAGATAGTAAGGAAAACAGATAAATATGAACAGAGACAGACAGCCATCGAGACAGACAGACAGACAGACAGACAGACAGACAGACAGACAGACAGACAGACAGACAGACGGACGGACGGACGGACGGACGGACGGACGGACGGACGGACGGACGGACGGACAGAAGACAGACATTATCGACAGATAATACTTAACTTTTGGTTATAATTGAGCGCCTCTCTAATTAATTTCGACGCGTACTAAAATTCTAACGAAGCCATATGGAAAATACTACTCACACCCTTATCTCACTTAACCTGAATCACACTGGATAAAATTAACAAGAAACATGTTTTCAGGTTGCGCGCGTGGGAAGACGTCATCGGGATTTGAAAATAGCGCCAGTGTTTCATCTATATATATGTATATGTGCGCGTGCATTCATTCGTGAGTGTTCCTGGGCCCGGTGCATGGTTGTGCTGCGTGTATTTGAGTAGTGTTCTTAGGGTAGGCATAGTTATATTTAGCCGTGTGCTTTCCACATTGTTAAAAGTGGCTTGAGAAAACAGTGGTTGCGTTTTTATTCAGCTGTAGACTAAAAGATACCAAGCGTGTGGGTATTTGTGTGTGCATTTGCGTGTTTTGTGGCTTATTATTTGGGACAAATACCTAGAGAATTGAGAATCGTTTGTTCTTGTGAAAAACAGAACAGTGCAGCTGTGAGAATTATTTCTTAGGACGACAGCGTTTGTAACAGGTGAGAAATCAGGTTGTAGTGAATGTAATTTTGTTGTGTTAGTGGTATCGGGCCGGTGCCGTGGCGAAGAGGCAGTGCGCGTGTTTCACAATTCTCCTAGATACCGAGTCGAGGGCTCGAAATCAGCTGCAGAGGATTTGGAAGTTGACCGTCTTATGTGGATTTCAATAATATGGGCGTCGGTTGTTCGTAATGTAGTAGCAAACGTTTCTTGTTTTGCATATCCTTTTTATAGGACATCGCTGTCAACACCAGCATTTTACTGCTGATGTTGATGTCTTGGCAAGTTTACGTTCAGTAGTTTGCCTTTGCTTTCTGAACGATCGACTCCCATACCAGCTCATTAAAACCCAGCGAAACGAGATCTGCTGCAAAATCGGTCGCAGCTGTGTATTGAACGCGGGTAAGCAGGCTTACGAATCATGTCCGTAAGCCCTTCGCCAACGAGGACAGCAATGGCAAACTTCTGAATGTAAAAATGTGCCTTGTAAATAACAAACAGCCAAAAATACTGGGGCTGATTGCAACGTCCTGTAAAACACATGCAGCTAACTAGTGGTAACAGATGTGTTCTCTTATCGTTAATGAATTGATGCATCCTTAATATTAATGTTAATAAATAGCCTGTTCTTAGTGTTACTAATTATGTTCATGTGGGAGCAGCCGTGGTTGAGGTTCACGGTGTTCCCCTCAGGCTCAGAACATACGGGGTTCGATGCCGATATGGGGCTGGGAATTTGTCCAAGATCCTTTGCCAGGTGGCATAGAGGCTTGACGAGTCACGTGTCCTCCTTTAATTCCAGCAGACCAGGTTAGGTTCACTTTGGGGTGGAATGATTTTTTACGCAATAAGGAAACTTCTTCTTCTTGCTCTTAAGTCGTGCCATACATTTTCATTTTGGACTTAATTGCCCGGGAATCGCAGTAGCATAGTGGCTCAATTTACGTCTGCAGGGCCAATGGACTTAGGTTCGAATCTCTATAGGGATGTATTGTTAAAATTGACTTCGGCTTCCAGTTCGATGCAACCTGAATTGGGTGCTAATTCATGGAAATACAGGCGCATGCCGTCATAAGATCACATCAGCCACTAGTGCCGGTTGGTCTTTACACATATGGGCAGGCTTGTCCATGGGACATATTTTTCTGTCCCATCCCATCCCATGGTAATTTATGCCTGTCCCATCCCATCCCATCCCATGGGAGTCCCATTATAATATTAATATGGAATACAGTTAAAATAAAATTATGAAATTTATGAAAGTTTAGGTTTAGTGTCTACTAAATAGGACTATATGTACAAAGAGACACGTAAAACGACAGAATTTATTAATTTTAATATTCAAGATTAAAAAAAAAAATGTTTAAACTAAATATGACAATTCAGTGTCATTTTGACAGACACTCTCATTCTGTTTCTGAGTCACTCTGCTCATTCAGCACATTATCAATTTCCTGCTGATGGACTGTTGCCAATAATTCAATTAATCCAGGTAATCCCTGAACCATTTCCATAATTCTCATCTTGCAAGCAAATCTGATATACACAGAGTTTATAACGAGAGCTAGTAACATCCGTTTTCGTAACTTACCCAACAACAATCCTGCTGCAAACGTTGCTCTGGAAATCGAAAATAGCACGCCTAATATGTCGCTGCTCTGGTGAATATCCAAATTAGAAACTGTATAAATGGATGTTTATATAATGTGTGATTTTGGCATACACATATTTAAATGTCTACTCGGGCAATGGAATTCGTGCAGTTTTCTGCGATATTCCCTGTGTTGACTATTGTAGAAGAATAATCGATTTATAGCAGTATCCTTGTTCAGTGAAAGTAAAGTAAAGTAAAGTAAAGTAAAGTAAAGTAAAGTAAAGTAAAGTAAAGTAAAGTAAAGTAAAGTAAAGTAAATTAAAGTAAAGTAACTATCACATTTTCTTAAAATATATTGGATATAAGTTTAAAAAATCAAAGTTCAAGACCATTTTACACGCTTTAAGACTATTGGGTATATGGTTCGTTATAAAACAACCACAAATGTCGAACGCTTCTTTCACACTCCCTGTGTTGACTATGGTAGAAGAATAATCGATCTATAGAGGTATCCGTTTAGTTTAGTTTAGTTGTTGTCGAAGGATCAACATCACGGCACACAGGTGTAACCCATAAGTGCTCCGCTCTCCTTCAAACTCAAACCTGAGTCTGGAGACACTCAGCTCAGTGCACGAACTCAGTAGCACCGGTGAGGATCCTGAAACATTTTGGGTAGATTTCTAACTCTAAATTTAGCTGCGGAGGGAAGCTGCGTGTTTTCAAGGTATGGTGTCCGCCTCGGGTGCTGAAGGTCCCGGTTTCAAGTCCCTGTGAGGACAGAGCTTTTTTCACGTGGACTTCTAGTAATAAAATTTCCCCCGGTCTCTGGATAGTGAGATCGGACGCATTTGTGTATTGTTGAGCACGTGAAAAATCCCTTGGCAGTTGGAAATCGAAAAAAGAGTAGCCTAACGGCGTTGCCCGGGCTAAATTCAAATTTAAATTTAGAGGTATCCGTGTTCAGTGACAGTAAAGTAAAGTAAAGTAAAAGTAAAGTAAAGTAAAAGTAAAAGTAAAAGTAAAAGTAACAATAAAAGTAACAATAAAAGTAACAGTAAAAGTAAAAGTAAAATAAAAGTAAAGTAAAGTAAAGTAAAGTAAAGTAAAGTAAAGTAAAGTAAAGTAAAGTAAAGTAAAGTAAAGTAAAGTAAAGTAAAGTAAAGTAAAGTAAAGAGTAACTATAGCTTTTTCTTAAAATATATTGGATATAAGGGAAAAAAAAAATTCAAAGTTCAAGACCATGTTACACGCGCTATAAGACAACCACAAATGTCGAACGCTTCTTTCCGGTGTATGGGAGATGTTGTTTCTGTGTCTTTTCCTCGCTAGAAATACTTAGATTTGTCATTAGCTAGAAATACTTAGATTTCTCATAAGCTTGAAATACATAGATTTCTCATTAGCTAGAAATACTTAGATTTCTCATTACGCCATGCATCATAGTTTAGTTTTTGTTTTATCCTGCTATAAACCAAATATGGCGACATTCTATTGTAATGCAGCACCAGTTATATGATTTGTATAATCGTATTTGCTTTGATTCATTCATCCAGTCGCCGGTCATGCACAAGATAGCACTCCCATAAATCTTTCTCTTTATCTTATTCCAGATGCCTCGAATCTATTGCTATTGCTGTCATATGTGGATTACGAGTATTTGCCACATCTTGAATACATCTACTTCGGGGTGTTTCTCTTCAACGCCTCCGCCACACAATTCCCTCCATTAATATATTTACCTAAACTTTCATGTCTTCTTTTATATCCAGCATACTTTATTATCCTCGTTTTTCTGTCTCCTATTGACATACTTTCTTCAATATTGAATGCATGTCCGACAGCTCTGTTTGTTATGTTTCTGTCCAATACTTTTTTGAAAACCTTCTGTAACATATTTTTTTTTTTTTCAGAAATGAGTATACGATTTTTAAATGTTTGTTATGTCCCAGTTTCACGTTCATATTTTGCCACAGGAAATATCGTCATCATTATGCGCCATGCCGATAAGCGTGGGTGGTCATGTTTTTGCCATCTCGCACGATCACCAGAGTTGTGGATCAGCTCCGTCTTCTTGTCTCGAATATGCCACGTGACCAAGCCATCCAGATATTTGTTTCTCTGCCTTCTCCTTGTTCTTTTCCCCTCAATCTTGCCAGTTGTCATCGTGTTCTCTAAAATATTTCTTTTTATAATGTGTCAAACAAACTCTGAGCGTATAATTTCTCTAATCAGTTTACGATTCTCATGTGCTTCTTGTAGGTCTTGCTCATCGGTATTTTTTTCTCTCTGTCTGTCCATGATATTCTTTGTATTTTTACAGGAAATAGTCATGCTTTTTAGAACCATGGCTCTTATTGTTCTGTTTATTCCAACCAATAGTGGTTTTAGTGGCTTTAGTCTTGATACTTGAAATATGATAAAAATGTCATGGTTGCGTTAACTATTATAAACAGTTGATTTCATTACATCATAATTGAATATGCCAGGGTTAGATGACAGTAAATGTAATCACAGGGCAGATACTGCCATAGTTAACACAATCTAGGCCAGGGTTAGATGACAGTAAATGTAATCACAGGGCAGATACTGCCATAGTTAACACAATCTAGGTCAGGGTTAGATGACAGTAAATGTAATCACAGGACAGATACTGCCTAGTTAACACAATCTAGGTCAGGGTTAGATGACAGTAAATGTAATCACAGGGCAAATACTGCCATAGTTAACACAATCTAGGCCAGGGTTAGATGACAGTGAATGTAATCACAAGGCAGATACTGCCATAGTTAACACAATCTAGACAATGGTTAGATGACAGTAAATGTAATCACAGGGCAAATACTGCCATAGTTAACACAATCTAGGCCAGGGTTAGATGACAGTAAATGTAATCACAGGGCAAATACTGCCATAGTTAACACAATCTAGACAATGGTTAGATGACAGTAAATGTAATCACAGGGCAAATACTGCCATAGTTAACACAATCTAGGCCAGGGTTAGATGACAGTAAATGTAATCACAAGGCAGATACTGCCATAGTTAACACAATCTAGACAATGGTTAGATGACAGTAAATGTAATCACAGGGCAAATACTGCCATAGTTAACACAATCTAGACCAGGGCCTACTGCGCCGGTGTGATTAGTTCACACCTTTATTGTGGAGTAGCGGCTTTGCAGCCTGCCTCATGTTCCGAAGGTATTGAACACCGTCACTCGGTTCACGAGAGCAGTTTTCTAGGAGACAACCGGGAGTCGACGCTGGAGCTACTAGTTCGTGCTTAGTGCGATGCTTTTCGCAAGCCGCACTGCAGAAAGAGAGTGACCCATAAAGGATAAAACCCGGTTCGATGAAGTCGAGCTTCTAGTCTTTATACCCCCTTGTGGACTAGTTCTGTTCCCTGCCACCTTTCTAAGGCAGAGTTCCTTACACTTCTGAAACTATAGCAGGTAGCTAGTACATCAGCTGGGTTAATGGACGATTCTTGAAAAGGAGAGTATAGCACATGAGGCTACGACCTCCAGTATGGGAATGGAGGTGGAAGCAGTTACAGCGGCATTCCGCTGGTTAGAGTAGACCACTGTAACACACATTGTCTTCATCACGGACTCAAGGAGTATGCTTAGTAAAGTGGATAAAAGATTGTTTCGTGTGAAATGACTCACCTCGTTTCAGAGATCACAGATTGTAAGAATTGTATGGATGTTTTGCCCTGGCCATGCAGGAGTGCGAGAAATGAACATGCGGATAGGTTGGCAGAGAATGCACATCTTAGTGGTCGATTACCTATGGACAAGCGAGATGTTGTGCGACCAGGTGTAGAAGGTGGGGGAACAGATTGAGAATCGGTATGTGCAAAGGATGAGATTGCGGGGGATTGGCAGGGGTTCTAGTAGCATCTCAAAATTGACAGGGAAGACCAGGAGAACTCTCAATCAGATTGCGGTGAAAATTATTAGTAGTGTGACTCTTCGCTGGCTGTTGAACGAGGGGACGTAGCGCATATGGGAATGTCCATAGTGTATAGTGATGTCGGTTTTTTAGCTCAACTCAACTCATCTTAAACTCAGAATTGTAGTGATCGGCAAACAATATCCTATCAGAGCTGGGAATATCACCCAAATCACCGTATTGGTAGTAGCTTGGTAGCACAGTGACTAGCCTGTCGGGTCGGTGATCACCTGTTCGAAACCCAGTAGGGGGGGGGGGGATTTTGTTTTAAATTCTCCTGGGATTCCAAATCTATCTAGCCTAAAACTGGTACAAATAAAATGTTATTGGAAGTAAAAGGTGGCGATCGTAATATTAACTACATACATCTATCTAGTGCTGATCGGTATGTAAATATATGTAGCTAACACCACACCAAATAAACCTTAAGGCTTGGAATAGAGTGCGTTAGCTAATGTAATAAAGTATTTCAACTTTTCCTTTCTTGTATTTATAGTAAATATTGTCACTGCTCTTACAATGTATAATGCCTTTTCTAGCTATAGTCTTTTTACCGTCTGCCCATTCTCAAATTTATAATAACATTACACAATTACATCGTTAGCAGTGTTTAGAAGACGCCACTACTAGAGACTAACAAATTACGCTAAATGTTCAAAATAAAAACGCTGGAGAATTTACCATGGGACGTGATAGAAATCATGTAGTTGATACAACGAGCCATAAACTCCAAAATGATGAGAACCACTGTAATACAGTGTTACACACATTTTTTCCTGTTCTTCTGCGCACCAGTTCTACCTCCTATACCTACAGCAACGTAATTAAAACCTGGACTATCCTACGTCGGCATTTATTGTGAGAAAGATTTATTTCTAGAACAAAAACAATGCGCAGATGTACCTTTCTGAAGTGCAAATGTGTTTTCAGAAAGATTCAACATATTCTCCTGGCTTTGAATAGCTTCTTATATATGTCTGTAAATCCGGATGTTTGTCCGTACGTTTATCCATGCATCCTTGCATCTATTCATCCATCCATCTGTCAATGACTCTGTCTATCTGCCTTTCTATACATCTTTTCGTTTATCTGACAGTCTGTCTGCCTGCCACCCAGCCAGCATGTCTGTCTGTCTGTACATGCATGGATCCATTTATTCATCTGTGTCTCTTTTGTCAAAGAAATCTTCTCAAGAGTTTATCTACCTCCTGTCATTTGCCTCCCGTGAAAATCTTACTCGACCCCCGGTAGAACCACACTGGTTCTGATATTCGACCTTAACCTGCTTCCATAATCCTCAACATCATACGTTCGGATACAAACATCTATAGATGTCCAGGGAAAAACACCATAGTGGCCTCAGTCAATACGGTGCCGTCTCCACAGTGAAGGTTGGCTGCAATGGATCTCTAACACTGTCTGTCTCTCGCCTTGACTTTACATGCTGAGGTTGATTTCAACGTCCTGTAAAGAACATGCAAGCAACTACTTCTCGTGCTTGTGTATAACAGCTACGTACGTCAAAGGATGGCATCTCTCAGCCAGAAATGTCAAAATAACGGCTTGGCAAAATGCCTGTAAATACACTTAGCATATTCACGTAGGAAAACGATGGTTAAAGAACGAGCTAGGAAATCACCATGACAATAATACAGCAAACATTTCTCGTTTCTTCACCGTGAAAACTATTTTGTTTCACTGCCAAGATTCAAAGCGATGTTGCATGTTTGTAAGTCTACCGAATCACGTATTCTTCCATGATGCAGAAGAGCGTTTATTGCGAATTCACGTCAGCAGAAATTGTTGGTCATAGAGGCCTTAGCCTTAAAATATCATGACTTATTTTCTTGAATTTAATTATTTAATTTGCACACGCATGGTGTGTTTCTGGGTTGTTTTAATCTGGTTTCCTTTTCAACTATAATATAAGACAGGGATAAACGGAGATGGTATCATTTTTTTCTGATTCTTATTCGTGCACCTTGAGAGGCCAATATGAATATATTAGCAGATAGGCAGCAGCCAATTGAGCTCGTTGACATCCCCACTGCGTTTGTTTTTAATGGAGTGTAAATGCCAACATATATTTTTTAATGTGTTGTATATGGTGGGCACTTCTGCACGGCTTCGGGCGGAGGAGCGCAACTGGGAGGGTACAAGCCTTACCCTTGTGCGAAGAAAGGCAACCTTAAGTCTAAATGTTATGGCAGGGCAGATCAGGCTCTAATCGTGATCGGCAACTGGTCTAGGATGGAAGCTCTGATAGGCGGACAGTTAGAGCATTGCTTTTCTGATCCGGCAGCTTCTGCAGCTTGACTTGTCCCTAGCTTATTGGTGTTACCTTTCCTCTGGAGTAAACTAGGCAGGCCGAGACAGAGAGAGAGAGAGAGAGAGAGAGAGAGAGAGAGAGAGAGAGAGAGAGAGAGAGAGAGAGAGAGGGAGGGATCATGCTGCGTGCTGCACGGGCAACACATGGTCTCTAAATTCAGCCCAGGCTTTGCGCTGCGAGAGGTATAACTCCATTCGTCAAACTATCGTCTTTGAAGACGGCAAGGTGCCAGTATGTTAGTTCAGCATATTGTGTCCAGTTGTCACCACATTTTAATGTTTCCCACCATCACATCCCCCCTCCCCTCTCAAAACGTGCTCAAATAATCTTGACAGTTTAGCGACATTTCTATAATCATTTTACGGGTTTCATTTGGTTCTTAAAGGACTATATTGTTCGATGTACTATGTGTTGGCAGTATTCTTTGCATTTTCCTAAGAAAACTCACTTCCACTGCCTTTAGATGTTTCTTGACTTGTCTGTTTACTGTCCATGTTTCACACATATACAACAGTATGGATTATACACATCATTCATGCACACATTTTATTCTCTCTCTACAATTGACAGCTTATTTAATTGTATGATTTTTAAAAAAAAAATTTTGCAAATGGCTACGTTTGCCATGGTAATTTATTTGTATATGTTTTTATATGTATTTGCTACATTATGAGAACATGAAGACTAGAACATTTTGTGATATCTAAAATAAAAAGTTGTGGAAAGAGAGACAGGGAAAGACAGCCAAGAAAATTATTGACAGCCTTTTTCGCGTGGAACGGAAAGGTGCAAGAACAAAATTTGATGCATGGTGTTGGAGACTAGAGAATGGGGATAAACAAAATCGCCCATGTAAGTCGGAAAAGACTTGATAATGAGTATATACTGTGGTGTGGTGGTGGTGGTGGTGGTGGTGGTGGTGGTGGTGGTGGTGGTGGTAGTGGTAGTAGTAGTAGTAGTAGTAGTAGTAGTAATAGTAATAGTAGTGGTAGTAGTAGTAGTTGTGGTAGTAGTAGTAGTAGTAGTAGTAGTAGTAGTAGTAAAAGTAGTAGTAGTAGTAGTAGTAGTAGTAGTAGTAGTAGTAGTAGTAGTAGTAGTAGGAGGAGGAGAAGGAGAAGAGGAGGAGGAGGAGTAGATGTTGTGATGGTGGTATTAGTAACCGCTGGAACTGATATTGTGATAGTGTTAGTAAAACAAGAAAAAGACTAAGACGACGATGATTACTTAGACAAGGTTTTAGCGCGACGACAACAACAATAACAATAACAACAACAATAACATCATTATAAATAGAAGCATGAAAAGATAAGAAATAAAAAGAATAAGAAGTTACAGTATTTTAAACTTTGAAAACATAAATTATAAATTATGCAAATAATTATAAAATTCGTTTAATTAACAGCAGTTAACACAAATGACCCTTCTATGTAAATCTGATAGAGTTTATCTCTCCTTAAAGTGGACTATCTTCAATGTACAACGAGTTCATTCTATTTAAGGGGCGTTTTCTGAACGTTGCAAAATCACAGCATATATTCTATTTGTTTTTATAATTTTCTGAATCAACAAGCAACTCCTTCTTCACGTTCGACAATGAAAAGCTTGTGGTGAAGCCATTTTGTGTTTCTATAACTAGATAACCGTTTCCTTTTTCAGAAGAGATGTGTATTCAAAGTCATCCCAAGTTCCACGCTCCATTACTTTACCTTAACGACAACGAAGAAGCAAGTCATTCACTCGATCAGATAACTCAACATTAATATCCATCTCTAAAAGCACATTTATGCATTATATCCCTTTAAGATACGGATATATAAGAGCTTTGACATAACTGAGTTTCTCTGTAAAATTTATCCCACGGTTATCTGTCGATGAGCGAGATTCTTGTGTGGGATTGTTTGTAATGCCTGTCTCTGTTTAGAATCGGGTAGGTAGGTTCGTGTTTTGCAGAGCGTATATCAGAAAAGGGCTAAATGGCAAGTTTATTCTCGGTTGCTGAATGTTGACGAAATGTGTGCAGATAAGTTAGGTAGGCGTATGTGAAAGGCACAGAACAATAACAGGGTGGTATCCTCCAGGCCAGACAAGAATTCACCCATACCTGTAACAAATTCAACGATGGATGATGATTCATTGCAGGCTGGATATTTGAACTGTTCATGTTTACTGCAACAAGGATCCCCGTCTCTGTTTTGTGGCCAAAGAACCTTATTGTGCATCTGTATAAAAGTTTGTATAAGCGATTGTGCAAACATTATGTAAGAAAGGTGTATAATATATTGTATAAGGTAGTGCATACCCGGTTGTATAAGGGATTTTATACGAGTTTGTATAAGAGATTGTACAAACAGTATGTAATGAAGTTTGTGTAAGATACAAATATTCTATAAGGGATTGTATGAAAATGTGTGTAAGTGTTTGTATAAGCGATTGTATAAGAGATTATACACGAGACTGAATAATAAATTGTGAAAGAGATTGTATAAGAGATTTTATAAGGGGTTGCACAAGAGATGTATATGATATTGTACAATATATTTTTATAAGGGGTTATATAAGAGATGAATATGAGATTGTATAAAATATTATTGAAGCAATTGTATAAGAGACTGAAGGATATTTGATAAAGGGTTGTATAAGAGATGGTATACGAGATTGCATAAGAGAATGTGTATGAGATTTTAAAAGAGGTTGTTTAAGAGACAAAATAAGAAATGGAACAAGACATTATAAGAAATAGTATGATCGGTTGCAAAAGAGATTACCCGATATTGTATAAGAGACTATTTAAGAGACAGCATAAGCGTGTGTACAGGTGTCTGTATAGCTTTAATAAGAGTTAGTACAGTTTGTTTAAGGGGTTGTATAGTTTGTGTAAGAGTGTGTATAGTTTATGTAAGAGTTTGTATACTTTTTATAAGACTTTGTATAGCTTGTGAATAGTTTGAATGCTGAAAATTAATTGGACATCCAAAATGAGCAATCTGGAATTTTGAGAGAAGCTATGTAGCAACGGCAACTTATCACAAACATCAGAAACAAGAAGTAATCTATTTTTATGAGAGACAAAACCTGGAACATGTGACAAACAGAAAGATTTGTGCAAAGAGAAATAGAAGAAGACAGTGTGAGAAAATGTCTGATAGTCTTGTGTCATTGCATAGAAGGGAATCAACACACGAACCATGTGATCCATGCCTTCGGAAATGGCAATTTGGGGAGAAGCATCATCGCCCACGCCAGCCCGCAAAATATTGGACGATGATGATGATGATAATGACAGTTTGTGTAAGAGTTTGTATAATGTGTGTAAGAATTTGTAAAGTTTGTATAAGAGTTTATATATTTTGTGTAAGAGCTTTTGTAGTTTGTGTAAGAGTTTGTACAGTTGTGTAAGAGAATGTATAATTTGTGTAACAATGTATATAGCTTGTATAAGAGTTTATATAGTGTGTGTAAAAAATTGTGTAAGAATGTGAATAGTCTGTATAAGAGTTTGTATAGTCTGTATAAGAGTTTGCATAGTTTATATATTGGTTTATATAGCTCATAGCATAGTTTATATTGCTGTATAAGAATTTGTCATCACCATCAAGTGCCTTGCCTGCTGGCGTGGGCGATCATACTTCTCTACAAATTGCGATCGCTGACGGCATGGATCAATGCATGTGATGACTCCCTTCGGTGCCATAACGCAAAACTATCAACAATGTTCTCTCGATATCTTTCTCTATGTCTCTTTCCACAAATCATTCCGGTTGTCACAACATGTTCCAGTGTTTTGTGTTCTTATAATGTTACTAACAAATGATGACTGCCTCTTTGTAATGTGTGTGACAACCTGTCTTTGCGCTTAGCCGAAAATGTCTACATTGCTCATTTTGGCTGCGATACTAATTTTTCAGCATTCATCTATAAAACCCAAGGCTTCGAGGGATTGTTTCGCATATTTACTAATTTCCAGGATTCGCAGCCGTATTTTAAAACTGGTTCTATGTAACATTCAAGAAATATTGTTAGAACATTCAAGTACAAGGACGTATTACATAAAATGTTCTTCATGTCATAGTTTGTCTAACATTCATAAGATATTTGTTAGTTTGTATAAGAGTGAAAGAACAAAATAGACACAACAAGTGCAGCAACAACAACATTAAAAGAAGATATGCCAGTATCAGCAAGCCTTACAACACATTGCGCGATGAATAAGAGAAACGTTAATATAAAATAACAGAACCGACAATTTGCTATTACCATTAGTTGTTTTTTCCTAAACCATAATCTGTAGAGGGGTTTTTCCCTCTTCACTTTGCTTTCTTCCCACCTGAAGAAGTTGATTAGAAAACAGCGGGACATTTGGTTGGGAATACGTCGAAACGAATATTACCACTCCTGTTATTTACTTCTTGATTGCCGAGAATTCTTGTGTCAGGTCTTAGTCAGATATGACTGAGTTACCGTATGACAGTAGACGGTACTACCTGCTTTCTGTTACCGCCGAATATTGGACAAAACCCCACACCCCACATTATGCCAACGACCGAGTGGGGGTGAGGTGGGGGGGGCGGTGGAGAACGCAGCTGGGAGAGTACAAGATTTATCCTGGTGCGAGGAAATGTAAATCCACGAATAAATGTCATGGCAGAACAGACCAGGCCCTAAGCCTTGGTGGGCACATGGTCTAGGATCTAAGCTACTACAGGAGGACGTTTAGAGTATTGCTTTGCTGATCTGACAGCATGTCTTGTTCCAGACGTAATCATGTTAACCGTCCTTTGGAGTTGGAGTAAACTAGGCAGGCCGAGAGAGGGATTATGCTGCATGGGCAACGCATAGTCTTTACAACTCAGCCCAGGGAGAGATATAACTCCATCCCCGGTCCCGCCAGGGGTTGAAGTTATTATGCCTGTTTTGAAGAACAATCTAACAAAATATCTTCTGTAAAGACGGCAAGGTGCCAGTAACTGAGGATTCCGAATTGCTCACATTATTTGTAGACGAGAAGGCTGGAGACATGATATCACCAAGCAATGATGTGTGTGAACGCTTGATTGGGAATCTGCACGTGTTTTCACGCGCTATTAGCGTTGCTCTTGTGATTTCATTGAGGAACTATCTGTTACAGACAATATCCGTCTGTCCACCCATCCACCTACCCACCCATTCATCTGTCCATCCATCCACCCACTCACCCACCCACACATCCATCCATCCACACATTAATCCATCCATCCAAATATTTCTCTGCCTCACTGCCTTACTATCTGTCTGTCTGTCTGTCTGTCTGTCTGTCTGTCTGTCTGTCTGTCCGTCCGTCCGTCCGTCCGTCCGTCTGTCTGTCTGTCTGTCTGTCTGTCTGTCTGTCTGTTTGCAATGCCAAATAATCTGTCCGTTGGTCAGTCTCGTCGCCTGTTTGTCAGAGCCTCTACCAGCTAGCACAATGTGGTTTAATCATCAGACACTGTTTAGCTGGTCATAATTTGTCGCTTAAATTAAATATTTATATGAGGAAACTTCAAATGAAAACCTTAAATGTTCTTTTTGTTTTTATTTTCTTTGGTGAATATAGTCTGAAAAAGTAATACAAATGTATCATTCTTTTTCGATGTAATCACCACTACAATAAAGTGCTAGGATTCATGTAGAACAATCGACTCTGCGGTTACTACTTGATGTGCCTGAGCCGGTCGTAAACAGTCTGCCACAGAAGTAACGCCGTTTGAAACTTCCTACTCTTCTCTCATACACTCGTACCACTCCCGGAGCTCCATCTCATTGTCAGGTTCAATATCTTCTCTACTCCCGGCGCTCCATCTCATAGCCAAGTTTAGTATATTTCTCCACTCCTAGCGATCAATCACATAGCCAAGTTTAATATATTTCTCCACTTCCTGCATTCTATCTCATAGCCAAGCTTAGTATATTTCTCCACTCCCAGCGCTCAATCTCATAGTCGAATTCAAAATATTAAATATTTCGCCACACCCGCGGCTCAATCTCATAATGGAGTTCAGAATATTTTTACAATCTCGGCTCCTCATCTCATAGTCCATCGTCATTTAAGGTCCTATACTTTGAAAAATCTCTTTCTTACCCGTAAGACCCTCTGTACCTGCCTCCAACATAAACCCATGTCGCGCCTCAATTGTTGACATGTGTACATACATATATATCATATATACATCACATTTCACATCCATCTACGATGGGGGTAGCTTCTTCTCCGCTTCCCCGCACACTTCCCTCAATAACTATCTTTTTCTTGACTTTCACCTCTCTTTATATGTCTAAAATAATTAAATTTATCAACTTTCTTCAATTCTGAGCTCTAAGTTGACCCAGTGGACCAGGAGAGTAAGTGTACTGATAAATCGCACAGCTCTGAAACAAGTTAAATAATTCAAATATCTTGGATGTCTGATTACAGAAGATGGCAGAATAGCCAGAGACACCGCTCTCAGATGTAAAAAAAGCAAGCGCGCTTACATATCAATTATCACCCATACAGAAACATCTAAATATACCGTTTCCTCAAACAACAGATAATAAATAATATTTTTAAACCAACCCTATGTTTCCAATGTCAAACTTGGACATTACCCAAATCACACCTATGCAAAATCAACACATGTGAGATGAGATACCTAACTATTCCAGATTGAATAAGAAATGATGTTATCAGACTGACAGTGGGATCCCATTTGTTCATTTCTGTTTTTACTTCCTTTCTCCGTGAGTTTTTGCGTATTCATCTATTTCGTTTGCTTTGTGGATTCCAGCCTAATGTTTTCCTAGTTATACTATTCTCGGGTTTTCTGATTGTATGACCTATCTAATTCCACCTCGTTTCTTCACTTGGTACATTGGTATTTGTCTAGTTCTCTATATGAGTTCCACACTGGTATTTGTCTAGTTCTCTATATGAGTTCCACACTGGTATTTGTCTAGTTCTCTATATGAGTTCCACACTGGTATTTGTCTAGTTCTCTATATGAGTTCCACACTGGTATTTGTCTAGTTCTCTATATGAGTTCCACATTGGGATTTGTGTAGTTCTCTATTTGAGTTCCACACTGATATTTGCCTAGTTCTCTATATGAGTTCCACACTGATATTTGTCTAGTTCTCTATATGAGTTCCACATTGGTGTTTGTCTAGTTCTCTATATGAGTTCCACACTGGTATTTCTCTAGTTCTCTATATGAGTTCCACATTGGTATTTGTCTAGTTCTCTATATGAGTTCTACACTGGTATATGTCGAGTTCTCTATATGAGTTCTACACTGGTATATGTCTAGTTCTCTATATGAGTTCTACACTGGTATATGTCTAGTTATCTATATGAGTTCCACATTGGTGTTTGTCTAGTTCTCTACATGAGTTCCAAATACCCTATTTGTCTAGTTCTCTATATGAGTTCCACATTGGGATTTGTGTAGTTCTCTATTTTAGTTCCATACTGATATTTGAATAGCTCTCTATTTGAGTTCCACACTGATATTTGCCTAGTTCTCTATTTGAGTTCCACATTGGTATTTGTCTAGTTCTCTATATGAGTTCCACACTGGTATTTGTCTAGTTATCTCCATGAGGTCCACATTGGTGATTTTGTAATACCAGTGTATCCCTCCTATTGCGCGCAGGCACCAGTTAGTGAATCTTTGTAGTTATGTGTAATCTTAGCAGCTCTTATTTCTTAAACCCACGCCTTGTTAAGGTTTTAAGAACACATCTATTCTTAGTCGTGACGAATATGAGCATGTTTGTTGACTTTATATTGTAAGCAGCAGCTGTGCTGTGTTTCTCCGTTAATTTCTGTCCCGACTGCTACGTTGGAATGGCGTGTATTTCTTTGTTCATCATACCCAGGGTCATTACAAGCTTCTGGCGTGTGCCATAGAGTGTAAGTAATTGAGTTTGACGTGTCTAAAATTCCCCTGCTCCATTATCCTGCAGGGCCGCGCATCTTCGCATCGTATGGCAGGTGGAATATGGTTCCAGCGATTTCATTGACATGTTTGATGTGTGCATTTCCACCAGGTGTGTTTCTGTGAGCACTGTAGTGTATGCAGAATATAGCATACAGTAGTAGGGTCAGGCCGTGCTGAGAAACCAAATGTATAACTACTACTACTACTACTACTACTACTACTACTACTACTACTACTACTACTACTACTACTACTACTGCTGCTGCTGCTGCTGCTATTAATACTTTATTAATTACTACGACAACTAGTAATGCTGCTGCTAGCACAAATACTACCACAACTAATACAACAACAACAACTCTACAATTAGTAATGCTGCCGCTACAACAACAACAACAACAACAACAACAACAACTACTACTACTACTACTACTACTACTACTACTACTACTACTACTACTGCTGCTGCTGCTGCTGCTACTACTACTGCTACTACTACTACTATTACAACTGTTAGTTTCGCCGATTGTGCTTAAAATTGTTGAATATGTAGTAACATAATAACGTTTGAATGTTGTTATTATTCTACCTTTTTGTTGTTACTATTATTTTGCTTAACACGTATAAGATACACAATGAAACAAACTAAATACTTACCTTTTTCTTTGCAGATGATTCCCTGTATAATTGAAGAAAATGAACCCAGATTTTCAAAACTCTTCAGTTAAACGAATGAAAACTTCACAAAAGCCCTTCATTTCATAGTTATATCACTTGAGTACTCATTCGTGCCTTACAATTTCAAAATGAAATCACATGAAAGAACTAAGCATCAACAATAAATATTAACTAGTTCATAATTAATCGGCCCCTATGGAAACGATTTTGTAATTCTACCAACGACAATTTATTTGGCGGTAGAGAACGTCCAAAATGGCAACCGGAACTCGATTGATGCAAGAAATCAGCGACCAATTTCTGAATTGTAAAATCTGCTTTGAGAACTTTCGAGACCCAAAAACTCTGTCCTGTTTGCACACTTTCTGCTGCACCTGTTTACAGAATCAATATGAGCAAGAGGTCAACAGCCGGACCACAAGATACACTATATCTATCTACAACAGGCAGGTCACATGCCCGTTATGTCGTAAGAAAACCGACTTACCAACAGGAGGGGTAAAGAGACTTCCAGATAACTTTTTGGTCTCTAATTTAACAGAGGTCCTGGCCAAGAGGTAAGATAGTTTAATTCTTCTTCTTCTTCTTCTTCTTCTTCTTCTTCTTCTTCTTCTTCTTCTTCTTCTCTTCTTCTTCTTCTTCTTCTTCTTCTTCTTCTCAGTACATCTTCAAACGTCAATATGAACAAATGCAAAAGAAACGGCAGACAACTGAGCCTTTGTGATATCCCCACAGAGCTTGTGTCATCATTAAGCGCGATGCTCTGCACTGTTTCGTAAGGCATCGATCCATTACACCAGACTTCTTCGACAAGCGTTCTTTTCATCTTTCCATAGCTTTTGAACTGTCCCCAGTCTACTCACATGACAGTAGGTTATTATTTAATGTTTTCGAATTTACTTTCCCCGAGTCTTTAACATAATCACCATTTTGTGCCTTGCTTGGGCGGTCATGTTTCGCAATCTTACACGAACACCAGAGTCGTGGATCAGCTCTGCGTTCTTTTCTCGACCATACCATGTGGCCAAGCAAATCCAGGTGTTTACTTCTCTGCCATTTCCTTGTTCTTTTCCACTTAATCTTGCCAGTCGACACCAAGTTCTCCAATGTATTTCTACACATAACGTGTTCATATTCCATCTGCTGTTATTAAAGTGCTGAGATACTTAAATCCATTGACTTGTTTCAGACTCGTTCCATTCGCTTTAATGTTGAAAGTTGTCAAAGATGTCATAGAACCTGTACTTTTGTATAGATGTGAAGCGTGGACAATGAGCAGACAAGTTGAAAAACATCTAATGGCTGTGGATATGTTGTTTTTGAGGAAAATACAAAGAATATCACGGATTGACAGAAAAACCAATGACCAAGTCCTACAAGAAACAAATGAAAACCATAAACTGATTAGAAAAATTAGGCGTAAACAGTCATAACGTGTTCAAAACATAGTCTTGGATACACTTAGGCTTGGATACACCTGATCTGGTTGCCCCCTTTACTATGTGGACGGACACCGAACAGTCAGCGCTTTGTTGCAGAAACCTACTCGGTCCAGAAGTAATCTCTTTCTCCGCACAGCATCATAAATGGCATGTTCCTTATCCTCCACCATGGGAATGGAGATGGAAGCAGTAACAGTGGCCTTCCTTTGGTTAGTAGAGACCACTGCACCACACATTGTATTCATTACGGACACAAGGAGTATGCTTAGTAAGGTGGAGAAAGGAGCGTTTCGTGTGGAATGGCTATCCCAGCTTAAGAGGTCACAGATTGTGAGAATTGTATGGACATTTTGCCCTGGCCATGCGGGAGTGCGAGGGAATGAACAGACTGACAGGCTTGCAGGGAATGCACCTCTTGGTGGTTTATTACATATGGACAAGGGAGAGGTGGTCGACCGCCTGTGGCGCTAGGTGGAGAAGGCGGGGGAATAAATTGAGAACCCGTATATGGAAAGAATGAGATTGCGGGTATCGGTAGGAGTTATGGAAGAATCTCAAAACTGAGAGGGAAGACAAGAAGAACTTTCAATCAGATAGTGATGGGAACGATTATTAATGTGACTCTTCGCTGGCTGTTGAACAAGGGAAGCACGTATGGGAATGTCCAGAGTGCAGTGATGTAGGTTCTTAGCTCAACTCAAATCAACAAATGACATGTTGATAATCATCTTTGCACGTGGCTATTTTCAATAGCAGATTTCACATTTGTACGTTGTTACTGGTTGATGGTGAATAATCCAACAGAATATCCACAAGCAACAGGGTGTCCCTGAAACAAAAGAATAACCCGATGAATATTTTCAGCTAAAACCAGACTTTTTCCCTCAGTCACACACTCACACCTCATCACATACACACTTCGGGTCCCTTCAGATCTATATGATCAGACCAAAATATGATCTGCCGCATACTATATAGTAGATATATAGATCATAATCTATAATCAAAATCTAATATAATAGATTCTTACCTTTCATACATAACAGAAATCCAAAGGAAACACTTGTAGATCCTCCATAAAATAGAAGATTTGGAAGCTTAGAATACAAAAGATCATTACCCAACTAACAGCTGATGACAAGTGATCCTTGTTCCTAACTTCAGATAGAGACTATGACGTCACGCATAATTAGCACGGTTAAGTGCAGTAATGAAAGCCACTGCGGAATTTCCCTTTACCAAGAAGATGCACAGAAGTATAGAAAAGGACCGGATAGTCAACAAAACTCACTACTGATCAATTACAGAAATATTACAGGTTTATGATAGGTATATAGCATTATATCATACTGGCAGTGTATACCATTTGATGTATTCGTCCAGAGGAAATGATACAGGAACTTCATTCAGCAGATCAGAAGATGGCTTGTTTTTTGACAAATAGAAAGATACGAGAATAAGCTATCTAACTCACAATATCCAATAATTTCAATTAATCATAGAAGTTAAATAGTGTTAGTTCTGGGCCCTATTTGTCTGTGTTGAGAAATTCACAATACATACTCTGTGAGTTGAAAATACCCATTTGCCTAAATTAGCTCTGAATGTAAACAAATAGGACGCAAGGAATTGAAAAATAACCACTCTTTTCACTTGAGTTATTAAGGTCGTGGTGTCCTTGTGGCATAGTGAATAGTGCACCTGCCTGATAAGATAAGTGTGTTAGATTGAATACACAGCAGTGGCAGTTTGTGGTCACTGTGTCCCTGTCCTCTTTGTTGTTCCGTCTCTCCACAGACAAGGTACCCATTCTTCACAGCGTTCCAGATTGTAAGGACTTGCACACTGCACTGTTTCCTGAACTTGTAGAGAGTAAAGAAAGCACATTAATGCAGCACAGTAATTAAGTAAAGGGCCCTTCGGTGCATTGGGTATATCTTGCTGGATGAAAAAGACGGTGGCAGGAAGGCATAACATCATTAGAGTGGATTCAAAACACCAAGGACCTGTATGTGGAGATACACTAATCATGGACTCTGTTGATGATCATAATGGTGATATATAAACACACACACACACACACACACACACACACACACACACACACACTAACACACCCATATACACACACATGAGTTGTAACTTTCGTGCAATGGTCAGGTAAGATAGCCAACATCGTATTGGGATTCTGGATTCTAAGACACAGCAGATGACTGCCGTCATTTTCTCACAGTTTCAAAACCTGATTTACTGCCAGAGAACTCGGCGTAACAATGGCTCTTAGACGCAACGTCATATTGTTATCATAGAAACATGGAGCACTACTGCACTTTGGCTGAGAGTGAATAAATTGAAGAGGGAAGGCAATCCTGGTATCAAGATTGGCACTGGGTATTCGAGAGAGAGAGAGAGAGAGAGAGAGAGAGAGAGAGAGAGAGAGAGAGAGAGAGAGAGAGATGGAGAGAGAGAGAGTGTGTGTGTGTGTTGAGAAAGTGATTAGAAGAAGAAGTGGAAGAAGAAAGTGGCTTAGCAGGACGAGGAGGAGGCGAAGAGGAGGAGGAGGAAGAAGAAGAAGAAGAAGAAGAAGAAGAAGAAGAAGAAGAAGAAGAAGAAGAAGAAGAAGAAGAAGAAGAAGAAGAAGAAGAAGAAGAAGAAGTAGAAGAAGAAGAAGAAGAAGAAGAAGAAGAAGAAGAAGAAGAAGAAGAAGAAGAAGAAGAAGAAGAAGAAGAAGAAGAAGAAGAAGAAGAAGAAGAAGAAGAAAAAGAAGAAGAAGAAGAAGAAGAAGAAGAAGAAGAAGAAGAAGAAGAAGAAGAAGAAGAAGAAGAAGAAGAATTGACTCCATCTAAAATATCTGTCTCTAAGGAAAATGTCTGATAATATATATTAATTTGGTCAATGTAAATGTTCTAGTCTCACCGCTTCTTTTGTAGTCCTTTTATCAAATAAAATAACACACATTTGAATGCACGACCTTGTAGGACCGTCTCCAAAGTTCCCCCGTGTGAAATCTGCTCGACGGTGCGAGGAAAAAACACCGACGCTTGCAGCAAATGTCTGGACTGCAGCAAGATACTGTGCAAGGCCTGTGTTGACTTGCATCTGTCCACTAAGGTCACACAACAGCACAGCCTGATCGATCTAGAGGGGGAAAAGGATATTCAGTGCAAGGTAATACATAATTTACATAATACTTACAAGTAGATTGCTTAAATGTACGAGTATAACAATCATCTTTAGATATAATACATCTGCCACGCATGTCGTTTCAGCCGACTAAATTGGTAGACTTTGGGCTGGCGACCCGGTTACGTGTAAACAAATTTAAATGGCAAGAGAATGGCATTCATTGCACCGCGTTATATCCCATATGACTAGGTCTGTTTCCGCAGGGTTTACACATATCATATTTAGTGTTTCCTGGTGTGTGTTTAACTTTCTCTAACTGTACCTTCAATGTGCCTGTAGTCAATCTGTGATCACTTTAACAGTCTGCAATTGGAACTGTTGGTGCGACTGTTAACGCACTTCGAAACCTTCTGCTAATCAGAATGTAATCAATCTGGTGTCTAATCCTGCTGTCAGGACTCCTCCATGTCCATAATATTCTAGGATGTTATTTAAACCAGGTGTTTCCGACAATCATTTCTTATTCTGTTGCTCATTCTACAAATCTGTATCCTCTTTCGTTTCATTCTCCTAAACCATGTTTGCCTACTGTGCATCCATCGCCTTGGTTTCCTACTTCATCATTGAAATCACCCAGTATGATATTTATTTCTGAATGTTTACAATTCCTCAAAGCATTCTCCATGTCATTATACAATTCCTCTATACTGTCTTCGCTTCTTTTCTTCCTGTTGGGGCATATATATGGAGGTCAGCATGGCCAAATAGATAAGAACGTTTGCTCTTAAACTTCCGGTATGCTGATGCTGAAGTAGCGGTTTCAGCCCCAACACGATCAGTTAAACTAGAAGTTTTACATCTCTTCCTTGACTTGGGTACGTAAATTACAAGTATCTCAGAAGTCGAAGTGGGTTCAACTGATGGCGAGAAACACTGGTAATAGGGAAAGCTAATCTATACGCATAAATCAGTCTTGTGTAGTCTACACTCAGGTTCAAAGCTAGAAACAAATAATAATAATAATAATAAATCAACTAATTGAAAATAAGTTCAATAAATGACATTATAGAAATCTGAATAGTTTAAAAAAAAAACAATAACGGACATACCTGAAAGCGTTGTTATGTTTAATGCTTCAGCACCCCTTGGACATAATGCATAATCATTGATTACACTGCTTTAATCTACTCATCCAGGCTCACCCAGACGAATACGTGCGGTTTTACTGTGAGCCCTGTGATGCCTGCATCTGCGTGGTGTGTGCCTTCCAAGAACACAAGGATCACGAGGTGTGCTCCTTCAGTGACGGCTCCGCCAAGTACAGAACCAGCTTGGAGTCGCTGGTGGGCAAGTGCAAGGAGCGTCTGGACGATGTCAGCTACCGATTGAACGCCATTGAGAAGTATGAGACGTGCGTCAAAGATGTGAAGAGCAGAATACGGGATTTAGCCATTAATTATATTGCCCAGGTAAGATCATCATCATCATCATCATCATCATCATCATCATCATCATCATCATCATCATTATCATCATCATCATATATCTTCTTCTTCTTCTTCAGCGTTCCGAGCCATGGAGGTTCTTTGCTGCAGATACAATCTGCATCATATATATAAATGTTTAATTGTTGTATCTTACTTATCCTTTAATCCTTTATTCCCAATAGGGAAATATGTCCACAAACAACGCACTCTTATTACAAACAAACGCACACCAAGTCCTCATATCTTTAGCTATCCAAAGCAGGTCCGTCCATGTTCTCCTCCGTATTATTCATGTATGTGTCTATTTCACTTCTCCGTGTGTGTGTGTGTTTTTTAGGTTCTCTTCTATTTCTATTGGCCTGTGGTTTCAAGACTAAGGCTTTCACAGTTAAACTATCCTCGGGTTTTCTCAGTGTATGACCTATCCAGCGCTAGTTGGCGTTTTTCCACCTCTTTGTTCATAGGTATTTGTTTAGATCTCTAATTGAGCCTCATGTTGGCGATTCATTCATGCCATTTTATTCCTACTATTTTGCACAGGTACCAACTGGTGAATACTTGCAATTGATGTGTGATCGTTTTCGTTGTTCTTTAAGTTTCGGATCCATTCGATAGTACTGCTTTCACGCTGGAATTTAATATTTTAAGTTTGGCACAGTTCGCGGCAATTGCAATAGCCAGGCGGCATTAATTCCTCAGACTCCAGACCATACACCGCAAGGTACTATACTGGCAGTAAATGACAGATTTATGTTTTTGACAGGTACTAAATTTAACTGATTCTGTGCCAAACAAAAGTTAATCAGTTAACATCTTGATATTACGCATGACCTAATTTATTTGATCTTTGCCTGTCACTCCAGAAGTCTGAAGAAATCAACATTCTTCTATTTTAGGTTCGCGCCAAAGAGAAAGAGCTGATGAAACGAATAGAGGATGAGTACGGTGGAGAAATTCAAGAGTTTGTTGATCAGAAACAGATCCTACAAGAAAACATGGATGAGCTACAGAGTGCCTGCAATCTGACCGACATCATGTTGAAGGACAAGAGCGTGGAGCTCCTGCTCATTAAAAAGGATATCGAGAGTAAGATGACCCAGCTTCTGCAGCCAGTCCTACCTGACGTGCCTTCAGACCCCAAATACGATGTCAGATTTGTTCCTGGGAATGTTGTTTTAGGCCGTCTTTCATTTGGGAATGACCCATTTAGTATAGATAATACTAGCGAGGAAATGATAATGACGAAGAAGGCAGATTTGGAAAATGTAGATGTAAATGACGATTGCTTGTCGCAAACTAATGACCCGGACGTCATTACAGATACAACACTGACCGAGAAGGGCAAGACTACAGAGATGTCGACGTCCATGCTCTCTGACATGAGAGGAGGAATCGCTCACACGAATTCACAAACTGAAGCGAGATCTGTCATGTCACGTGATACCTCCACCAACCTAGTTGAGACCAGGGAAAGAGGAGTTTTTGCAAAGGTTTATGATATGAAAGCTAGAGGAACGATGACGGATAAATCAGACGTGAGGTCTCTTAAATGCCAAACTGAGAGCTTCACTTCTAGTGAGTCATCTCAAGAATTGCTGAGAAATGCTGCAGACCCGGGCAGTCGAGTAGCATCCACAAGCTGCAGAGTTTGGAACTCAGGTTCTGCTTCAGCGACATCTGCATCCACATCCTCATATAGATATTCAGATATTTCTCCGATGGGCAGAAATGGCAGAGAAACAGGAGCTTCAGCAAAGCTAACAGAACGAACACAAGGTACAACTGCTGATTTACATCAGTCACCATCGATTGGTGACTGCCGACCGGCTCCTGATCTTCTACCAACATCAGCGGGAATTAGCGCATATGTCTACACACCAGGTCGCAGGATAAGAAGCATTAAAATACAAACGGAAATATCTGCGTTAGAAGTAGAAGGTGTTGCCAATTCTCCAGATATAGATTTTATCAACAACATTGTACAAAGCCAAATATACGCAGAGAAGTTAAAGCAAGAAAAGGAGAGGGCGTCTTCTCGACCTCTTTTCAGGGATCGACCGAGACGTCTTCGTGCAACAGATGCAGTGAGAAGTTCTATTGATAGTTTAGCACCGGAGAAGACAATCAACGGAACGTCTTCTGAAAGCAGTCAATCACAGAGTGAAAGAGTTGACAAAGCTTGCGAAATGACAACGACAGACACACAAACAGAACTGATCGAACATGATGACTCCAGCACTTGCACGAACAACGAAAGCGTGATAGTCAAAGCAACATCTACTCAGTCAGTTATTATGGATGATAAGGAAACATGCACTAAATTGACTACATATGAAAATAAAATCACCTGGACTGACATAGTGTCAACATCTGAGAGGGCAACATCAACAATAGCCATGCAATCGCATACACGCTCTACAGGTACCATTCCAGTTAAGACTGGGGAGATTGGTGTTCAGATCAAACCATACGCCCACACCATATCCACTAATACCACACAGTCTTCGTCATCTGACCAAGAAGCACAGACTACTGTTGAAACTATAGAACAAGGAACAATGCCAGACATAGATATCGAAAAGCAGTATGAGCGACAAGAGAAAGAACTTGCTAAAGAAAGTCAAGTTTTATACAGCTCTGTGGATTTCATAACACCACCCCAGTCACCAGTAAAGCCGTCTGTTCGAACGGTTGACAAGGCAACAGATCCCATCAAAACACCATGTTTCACTAAAGCAACCGAAACCGTGAAAATAAAAACAGTGACTTCTTCTACAGAGACTCCGGTTACGAAATATGTTGATAAAGACACTGCTACATACGAGATTAAATCTATCGACCAGTGGACAGAAACGCCAGTTCCACAGCTTATCAGTACTGGAGTAACTCCGCCCATTCCCGCGACCATAGATGTAGGCGTGGCTACCAATGTTGTTCTGACAGATGAGCAGGCAACATGTACGGACGTGAAAGCGTACAGGGACTCCCACACGGAGACTGTAGTTGTTGTTTGTGACAACGAAACACTTACAGAAGTTACAAAATACAGTGACGCCCAGACTAGCGTGGACATCTCAACAGATAATCAGGAATGTGAAACGGACAAACTGGACAACACTGATGAGGGTTGTATGACTGACCACGGTAACCTATACGACTTGGTAAAAGCTGACACTCAGTCCACACAATGCGAACCTCAGTCAAGAGACAGCAGGCCTTCAAGACGAAGAAAGAGAGCTCAAGAAGTTCAAACTGTATTCGCACCTACGAGATGTCGGTCATGCGGGCACATTGATTCTGAAAACGGCCAATGCAGCATCGCTCTGGAGCCTGGCAATTCTACAAGACTTGAAGCCAAATCCGCTGAGGAACATCGAAGCAATTCGACAAAAGAGTTTAAAGACAATTCCACAATGCCTTGCCCTTCAGACACGCAGGACGTGGGTACCATGGCCATATCGTGTGTGACGTGTCTCCATGATTTCCAAGAGATGGCCATTCAGACATCGCAGCCAGTCTTATATGATAAAGCATGTGCCACTTCTTTCGAAACAGATCTGGATTTTTTAGAGCGTGCACTCAGCAGGGACTACCATGTGAGTAAGATATCACGTTGTGATCGACAATATTATAATTATCAACATCGTCATTTTGATTTATTTGGTTGGTTCGGGATTTGAGGTTTGAAGATTGAGCACAACCCACGATTGGCAACGCTGATCGTATTCCGGTACGAACCTTGGGCCTTGTCCACATCAGGTTGGAAGCGTCTAGCTTGAGCCTCGTGGTCAAGTTGGTTACATACCCGCCTCATACGCCAGTGATCCGGAGTTTGATCCCGGGTCCAGTCAGGGATATGCACTACTGACAGGCTCAAACTAGAGCAAAACTTGCTTCCAATCCAACGTAGACAAGGTCTAAGGTTCGTACCGGAATTCGATCAGCGTTGCCAGTAGTGGGTTGTGCTCAATGGTCAAATATTATCATTAGCAGTATAATCATCATCGTCAGCAGTATAATCATCATCATCATCATAATCAACATCAAAACCTTCATGCAGTTATCAACACCATCACCATTGATTACACTTAAATTATTCTTTATTAGTTGATTATACTAACTAGATTATACATTAAAAATCACTATTGTTACCATCTCCACATTATCATTATCAACATCATCATAGTCATGCATTGTATGTTCAAGGTATTTTCAATGTCTGGTGTCCATCATTGGACCTATGCGACAACTGCCTCTTCTCACAGGCACCACGCCTTCCATCAGTTCTTTTCAACCACTGTGTCGTTAAATATGGCAACATATTTAAGTTTCCAAGACATAATGTTCTTAATGAGCTAGTTTTCTTCAAAAGTCATATCCATGTAGATTGTCAGGATTTTTATCTTTCTTGGTCCATTGTATGGTAAGAATATTTTTTATAACATTTAATCTTTTCTTCTTTATCTGTTATCTGTTGGGGTATCATCATTGCACCCTGGACAATTCCATAGGTGCTTAGATCTTCCCCTCAACTATGCATCAGCGTCCCTAGGCAAATAGTACCAGTTCTGTGTTCGTTGACGAGGTCCATCGTTCTCCCGATGTCATTTCGTATCTGGCGGTCCCATTTCTAACTCTCGAGTCTCTCATTCTCGACAACAGTGTGGATTCACTGACGTCAAAGTTCTCCTGTCTCTATATCCCTATAATGTGTACCATCCCTATAAAAATGTTTGCATATCCTTTACAGGACATCGCTGTCAACATCAGCATATTTCAGCTAATTGTTGATTTTTTGGCAAGATTACTCTCATTAGTGTGCCATTGCTTTTTGAGCGGCCGGACGCGATTCGAACCACTGCTGATTACTTACGAAAGTATACGAGATTACGGACAAAAGTCGCTATTCTCTAGGCCAGGAAGCCGGCACCATCCGTATAAGAGCGCTAATATTTGCGAAATGGTCAATTTTTGACAATGTGATACTTGAGGATGAACAGAAAGAAAGAAAATATTTTCATTTAATAGCAATCATGACATATTTAAATTAAAAAAAATAAAACACATTATATCCATCATCATCATCATCATCATCATCATCATCATCATCATCATCATCATCATCATCATCATCATCATCATCATCATCATCATCATCATCATCATCATCATCATCATCATCATCATCATCATCATCATCATCATCATCATCATCATCATTATTATCATCAGTGGGCGGTCATGGTTTGTCATCTCTCCCAATCACTAGTCTTGGACCAGATATGTTTTCTTGTCCCGAGTGTCATGTGGTCAAGCCATACATGTATTTATCTCTTTACCTTCCTCTAGCTCTTTTCTCATCAATATTGCCAGTTGTCATTAAATGTTCAAAGTGCATTTTTCCTTATTATGTGCCCACATCTTGAGTATTTTCGTCTACTTTTTTAAAAACATTTTAAAACTTTCTTGAAGAATTTTTCATTAGTTTATCTGTTCATCCATGGCATAATGTTATTTCTTCAGAAACCATAGATACATTACCATTATGTGTTTCTCAGTTTCTTTGCCTATTGTCCACGAATCACATGCATATAAAATTATAGGTTCTATATAACACTTTTTTTTCTCACTGCACTTTACTTCTCTTTATTGATGGTTATGCTAATTGCATAATGTATTCGAATAGAAAAGGAGGATTTAATGCAATGATTGTAACTCTTGACCTTGTGTATCACGTGCTTGCGTATTTCTACAGGATGCAGCAACATCCACCGAATCCTTGCCGTACATTGGACTGCTGAGTGAGATCGACGTGGATGAACTAATAGTGGTCCCCGAGGCAGCGTTTGAGCTAGTCTCCGACACGGATTCAGATTACGACATGATAATGGTGGACGATGAGACTTCTACTGATTTTCTGCAGTCAGTTGAAACGGGTACCCAGACAAGTATTCCTCCAGACGAGGAGGCCAGTCCTACGGACATCAACACGACGTCCATGACAGAAAGCAGCAACAGTAAATGTGTAGGAGAGATAATAAAATCCATGGTTCAAAGTCAAGGTGCCAGATTAGATCCTATGCCTGAAGGACATCATGCTAAGCATTTAATCAGTGTTGGAGTTAACACCATCCCGAAGCTGACATTTGAGAAGGAGACAGGCACACCCATCCGGCACCTGTTTAGCAAAGGCACCATGACGTTCTTTGTATCCAAAATGGATAAATCTACCAGTACTTTAAACCAAGCTCGCATCATAACTGGCTCTAGTCTGACCAAGGCCAAATCTGCAGACAAGATCACCATGACCGCCAGAGCTGAGAAGAAGGACGTCGGCGTTGAAACTGAAGCAGCAGCTATGGATGGAAGAATAACCAAATGCATATCCAAACTGCGAAGTGTGTCCGAGAAACTGAATAGTCCTCCAGCCAAAAAGGCAGCAGACAGTGATACTTTCTTTGGCACAAATTTCTCTCCCTCAAAAGTAGGCTCGGCAACTTGTGATAAATTAAGTTCCACAAATGGTACTTGTACTCTGGAAAACCCCGAAGAAGAAAGGCAACGGCAAATAAAGACACTATTAGAACAAACAAACGCCCTGCTTAAATCCAAAGATCGTTCCCCGGTACGAAAGCCTCAGCCGATAACTACACTGAAAGGTCGAATGCCTGCCGCAGTAGAGAACAACGCTTCCGGTGCTATTGGAAATACGAATTTAACATACCAAACCTTAAAGCCAGAGAGCAGGTACGATAGTAAAAGTTTGCCTCGAGGGTTTCCTTCAGACAGACCAGGAACGGTTAGAATGGGAAGCCAACCTTTATCTCCTAGCCGTCTTCCATTGCTGAGATACAATTCTGCACCTGGGAGAATTGCTACTGTTCCAACGCAGACGTTGTTGAAGAAACCAGGCCAGGTCTCTCCAGCTGTAAGTCCCTCTGCTTCACCAAGGATGTCCCCAAGTAAGATTCCGGTTTCTAAGAAGCCTAGCCCTCTGAATTTCAGGCAAGACTACCTCAACAACAACAACAACAAGCATCAGCAATCACAACAATCAATGGACGGCATACCTCAAGAACCTCTTCCTGCAATATCTCCACTGCGACGACCACTACCTAGCATTACAGAGACCAGAACACCATCGTCATGCTCTGATTCGTCAACAGCGTCTTATATGTCGGCAGAGTCCAATGCCTCGGCTTGGCCAAGCCCCTAACAGATTAACTATGGATTCCGCAGCTCCTTCTGCAATCTCATATAAATTGTCAGTTGAATCACCACCTTCCTCTAGGCCAATATCTGACGACTCAATTACAGCAATAGCTTCAGCATCGAACCACATCCCTGTAGACTTATCAGCAGCGCCATTGTATTCTCCCCCAACAAGCAGCTCTATATCAGTAACTTCCGCGTCTTTAAGTGACAGTGTCTTCAAACAGTCATCTTCAGATGTTAGTCACAGTGCTGATTCTAGCGACACTCTAGAAGACAAACCACCACCAGAGAACAAGGCAGCATCTACTCCTCCAAAGAAAAGTGGCATGGGATTCATGCAAAGACTGTTGTCAAGAAAGAAGAAAGCGCCTGAAGACAAAAAGAATCCAGTATCCGTGATCAAATCAGGCCCGCCAACTGCAGCGGCAGTGGCAGCTTTAGCTTCTGCTGCCCCACCAATGCCAGCCCCGCCCCCAGAGTCCTATGCTCACACCCCTCTGCAACATCCTCCTCCTCATAACTACCCACCACTCCCAGAACATAGTTCATCCGCACAGCCACGCAAGCCACGACCGTTTGTGTATGTTCAGCAACGATTGGTACCCATCCAACAGGACAACGTGGAGGAGATGGACGAACGAAAACCCAAAACAGAGGATTCACAATCTGAAGAGGCTACAGAAGAACACACTTCTGGAAAAGACAAACGAAAAGAGAAAGAAAAACCGCCTGAAAAGCAGAAAGATAAAACAAAGAAAGAATCACAATCAGAGAAAGAAAAGAAGAAAAAGGAGGACAAAGAGAAAAGCAAAGTTAAGGCGGCTAAAACGAAGATAAAAAAGTCTGATGATAAAAATAACCCTCCTATGCCGTCTAAAAAGTTAGACGGAGGGGAAAAAGGTGACAAGAAGTGAAGTGAAAGTGTGAGTGCATATATCGCCTATTTATTCTCGCTGTCTTAGTTTGAAAATGTAACTAATATATAGCAGTTTAATTGTGTTAATTTAGTGTGAAGTTTTATCATCTTTTGTTACAACGACCAAGTGATGATGCGCACTTCTAGAAGATATTTTTAGTTTGTTTAAGTCACCAGGACCATTCAACATTACCTTGGAGGAGATGGGGACCTCGGGAGATTGTCGAATCAAACAAAACAACACTATTTCTAAATAACATCTATAATAGGTAGACATTCCTAAAAACAAATTGAAGTCCGTATTTATAGCTCAGCAAGAGAAATCAGGTAGTTTAGAATGTGCAGATCATCACACAATATGTCTTAAGAGTCATGTGACATGACTGTTATTGAGAATAATTATAAATATATTAAGAAATAAGATTAACCTAGAATTTCACAACAAGGAATTGTGAAGCACAATGGCGATTTCTAGAAAGAAAGAGCATACACAATGTAATATCCATTCTCAGGGCACTATTAGAAAGAGCTATAGAATAAAAACAGATGTGCTCTTTTGCTTCACAGACTACACATAGGCTGATGCCCATTCTCAGGTTTAAAAGTATTCCGACCTTGATGTGGATTCGAACACATACTCACCAGGCCGGCAAGCAAACATGATAGCCACTGTACCACCGCGTCTCTCATATGGGGTTAGATAACAAATAAATAAAACCAACTGTCACTCATTAGGGGCAGTGCATACAATTATTTATTCGCATGTTTACCAAAATGTAACTATGTTTACGCGAAAAGATTCGCATAGATTATCTTCTAGTAAAATGGTATCCGCAGTTTTAAAGAAAAGTTAGTTTTGCGACTACAGTTCTGGCGATATTTCACATTAGAAAGCTAGAAAGCCTACTCATAATTGAGCATTTATACTGGAAATGAAAGATGCGTATGTTGTACACAGTCACCAACTAGGTTTATAATTAAACGTAAGAATACAGAGATTGTGGTATTTTCAAGAGGAAAGAACTACCATAATGTAACATTCAAATAAATAGGACAGTTCTTAAGCAGGTGAATCTTGGAACAGTCATAACGGCTGATAGAAGATGTCCTGTAGAGATTGGAACAAGGATTCCTTCGGCAAAAAAGACTTTCTTGCAAGTTTGTTAACAAACCCAGTAATAAAGAAAAACAAAACTAAGCTGTCAAATGCAGTGAGAAAGGGAGAATCAAAGTGTTATATCGAACCTGTAGTGTTGTATACATGTTAAATATGGACAATAAGCGTACAAGCTGAGAAACATATAATGGCAATGGAGATGTCGTTTCTGGGAAAGATATATAGAATGCCATTGGCGGACTGAACAACGATTGGAAAGTCCTAGAAGGAACAGTTTAAAGCCGTAAAGTGATGAGCTACATAGAGAGACGTAGAGAGTCCAGATTGTTGAACACGTAATTAAGGGTGTCTGGTTGGTCATGTGTAGAAGTACACTTGTTCCTACAGCGAGGCACTGTTGTCATTTGGAGGTGACAGGTTCGAGTCCCAGTGTGGCAACTATAGCTTTCAATTGTTATGTTGTTTATTGTGTTCACAAATCTCTTTCTTTCTTCTACTTCTGTGAGCTTCGAACAATACGTGTACATCTGCCAATAAGATTTAGCTTTCATAAATTTGGTCTTTCTGAGATTTAGTATTCCTGTGATTTGGTCGCGTGTGACACATTCTTTTAAAATAACGATGATCTTGTTCTTGGTTATTTGGTGGCTTTTACATTCTCTTGTAAACTGTAAGTTGTCACTCTCTAACTCCAGTACATTGGCATTTTGTTTGCTAGAGCTCTGAAAATGGCTTGTATCTGTCGGAGTGAGTTTGGTGTTGATACTTTTCTCCTCACCCGGCAGTCAGTTATCTCTGAGGAGACAGTATTGCGGGAACTCGCCTTGATTAGAGAAACAAGACACATACAGTCACAATTTATGGGATACGTTATAAGGAGAAACACAAGGACAACTTAGTGACAACTGGCACAATTTCTGTGGGAGTAAGAAAGGGAAGGCAAAGGGTTGAATATCTGTATGGCTTGGCCACATGGCATCACCGGGACAAGAACGAACACAGAGATGATCTAAGACTGCGGCGATTGTGTGAGATTGCGAAACATTACCACTCACGCTTATCTGCATGGCACATGATGAAGCTACTCGTGTGTATATGTATGCTTGTTTGGTCACATATGAGCATACACATCATTCTTACAATTTCGATAATAGCTTGAATATATTTCTTAAAACTGCGAAGGGAGCCGCGTCAGCGAAGTGAGCAGCCACCTGGTTAGTCCATGGCTATGCTCATGTGCTCGAACCCGCATCCAGGTAGGGATATTGTTTTATTGAGCTGGGCTGCCAGGTGGACCCAATCTGAAATGGAATACCAGGACATGTTGGCTACTAAAGGCACCCGGTGTGAGAGTGACCACATCAGCCACCGAGTGCAGATTGGCCTATGAAAACATGGATCTAACATCCTATACCCAGCATGGCACTTGACGCGGTCAAGGGTCACTTACTGTTACTTTTGAAATCGCCGTGGCTTAGGGGATAGTGAGACGCGCAGTTTCGTGATTTACGTTTATGCAGAGTCATGGGCTCGAAATTAGCTGCCGACGATTTGGAAACAGGATGCTCTGTGTTGATCTAGTTAATATGAGGCGTTGGCTGTTAATAATTTATATTTTTTTAAAGCGAAACTATCATTGCAGGTTGCGGGTCTCCACGAGGAAGGGTTATGGACGCGGTTGGTAATCCCGCTTACCAACGTTGGAAACACACGCTGCGCCCGATTTGGCAGCAAACCGAGTTGCGCTGGATTTTGAAGAATTGGTATGGAAACCTGTCGTTCAGAAAGCAATGGTAAACTACTGAACGTAAACTTTCCAAGACATCAACAACAGCAGTAAAATGCTGATATTAACAGTGATGGCCTGTATAAAGGATATGCAAAAAAAAAAAAAAACCAAAGACAAAAAAAAACCAATGCAGGTAAGTAATCAGCCAAAACGTGTTGGGACTGACAGCAACGTCCTTTAAAGGACATGCAATTATCTTTATTTACAAAGTGTGACTCATATACTGCCATGTTAAAGCAATAACTGTTACATAATTAATCTTATTCAAATTATTACAGAAAGAAATATGTCTATATTTCCTGCTATAAATTTGCAAAATATGTTTGTGATATTTGACAAATATAGGCACTTGTTATTGTTAATTCTGTATCGATATTCCTGAGGTTTGACCCTGTATGTGACTTGAGGTATGTGATGAGTTAACAAAAGAGAGGATAATATATTGATAACCATGGAAACTCTCTTTTAGTTTGAGAGTTAAAAGGTATTTTCAAAGGCAACAACGCACGCATTTTGTGTCAGCAACTCCATGACTATATACGGATAATCGAGATGGACTGAACCAGAAGTGAATGGCTTGAATCTCTGATGAGATCACGACCAACTAATATTTGTGTGATTTTTATGTTGGGGAACACGGGTGTATGAGGAAGCCAGCGAGCAGATAGGTTGCAGGCATGTCCGCTGGGGTAGATCAGATGAGTAATGAACCAACTGACATGCCGAGCGCCGGCAGAGAGGCAGGACAAGTTAAAAAACTCAAGGCATTTATGTGATTCTACAATTTTGACCAGAGGGAAAGAAGATCAAGTTAAACCGGCTGAAGCTAGACACAAACCCCTCACTGGAAGCCAAAGAAGAATAGTCAACCAACATAGACGCTGTGGAAGATACCAATGAGAGGATCTGACAACTGATGGACTAATAGTTCAATATTCAATGAGAATAAAATATCGTCAATACATAAACTTTCCACTTCAGTCCGTCAAGCGAGTCTATAGTGTACCTAACGTGAAGGCAGCAGATACAGGCAATAATAAAGACCTAAATGATGTAATTCCATCCAACCAGACGGTAGTGCTTTTTTTCTTTCACGGCTCTGTGCCACTGCTTAATATTGCGCCCACCTGTGTATTTTCCAAACTTTCGAGATGAAAAGAACTGAACAGAAATATGCGTGCTTTAGGTGCTCGGTTTTACCAGAAGCATCTCAGTGAGCTTGCCAGCTTTCGTTGTTTGATTAATGTAGTTGGTTAATGTAGCGTAGAAGTCGTGGAGGTATCGTAGAGGACATGATAGTGTGAAGTCGTATTAGCGTAGCAGTTGTGGTATTGTGGAGTTCATGATAGCGTGGAAGTCGTGGTAGCGTAGCAGTTGTGGTATTGTGGAGTCATTCTGGCATAGAAGTCGTGTTAGCGTAGCAGTTGTATGTGGAGTCATTCTGGCATAGGAGTCGTAGTAGCGTAGCAGTTGTGGTATTGTGGAGGACATGATAGCGTGGAAGTCGTGGTAGTGTAGCAGTTGTGATATTGTGGAGTCATTCTGGCATAGAAGTCGTGGTAGTGTAGTAGTTGTGGTATTGTGGAGTCATTCTGGCATAGAAGTCGTGGTAGTGTAGTAGTTGTGGTATTGTGGAGTCATTCTGGCAAAGAAGTCGTGGTAGCGTAGCAGCTGTGGTATTGTGGAGGTCATGATAGCGTGGAAGTCGTGGTAGTGTAGTAGTTGTGGTATTGTAAAGTCATTCTGGCATAGAAGTCGTGGTAGTGTAGTAGTTGTGGTATTGAGGAGTCATTCTGGCATAGAAGTCGTGGTAGCGTAGCAGTTGTGGTATTGTGGAGGTCATGATAGCGTGGAAGTAATGGTAGTGTAGCAGTTGTGGTATTGTGGAGGTCATGATAGCGTGGAAGTCGTGGTAGCGTAGCAGTTGTGGTATTGTGGAGGTCATGATAGCGTGGAAGTCGTGGTAGTGTAGCAGTTGTGGTATTGTGGAGGTCATGATAGCGTGGAAGTCGTGGTAGCGTAGCAGTTGTGGTATTGTGGAGTCATTCTGGGATAGAAGTCGTGGTAGCGTAGCAGTTGTGGTATTGTGGAGGTCATGATAGCACGGAAGTCGTGGTAGCGTAGCAGTTGTGGTATTGTGGAGGTCATGATAGCACATAAGTCGTGGTAGCGTAGCAGTTGTGGTATTGTGGAGGTCATGATAGCGTGGAAGTCGTGGTAGCGTAGCAGTTGTGGTATTGTGGAGGTCATGATAGCGTGGAAGTCGTGGTAGCGTAGCAGTTGTGGTATTGTGGAGGTCATGATAGCGCGGAAGTCGTGGTAGCGTAGCAGTTGTGGTATTGTGGAGGTCATGATAGCGTGGAAGTTGTGGTAGCGTAGCAGTTATGGTATTGTGGAGGTCATGATAGCGTGGAAGTCGTGGTAGCGTAGCAGTTGTGATATTGTGGAGTCATTCTGGCATAGAAGTCGTGGTAGTGTAGTAGTTGTGGTATTGTGGAGGTCATGATAGCGTGGAAGTCGTGGTAGCGTAGTAGTTGTGGTATTGTGGAGGTCATGATAGCGTGGAAGTCGTGGTAGCGTAGCAGTTGTGGTATTGTGGAGGTCATGATAGCGTGGAAGTCGTGGTAGTATAGTTATTGTGGTATTGTGGAGTCATTCTGGCATAGAAGTCGTGGTAGCGTAGTAGTTGTGGTATTGTGGAGGTCATGATAGCGTGGAAGTCGTGGTAGCGTAGCAGTTGTGGTATTGTGGAGGTCATGATAGCGTGGAAGTCGTGGTAGCGTAGCAGTTGTGGTATTGTGGAGGTCATGATAGCGTGGAAGTCGTGGTAGCGTAGCAGTTGTGGTATTGTGGAGGTCATGATAGCGTGGAAGTCGTGGTAGTGTAGCAGTTGTGTTATTGTGGAGGTCATGATAGCGTGGAAGTCGTGGTAGCGTAGTAGTTGTGGTATTGTGGAGGTCATGACAGCGTGGAAGTCGTGGTAGCGTAGCAGTTGTGGTATTGTGGAGGTCATGATTGCGTGGAAGTCGTGGTAGTGTAGTAGTTGTGGTATTGTGGAGTCATTCTGGCATAGAAGTCGTGGTAGTGTAGTAGTTGTGGTATTGAGGAGTCATTCTGGCATAGAAGTCGTGGTAGCGTAGCAGTTGTGGTATTGTGGAGGTCATGATAGCGTGGATGTCGTGGTAGTGTAGCAGTTGTGGTATTGTGGAGGTCATGATAGCGTGGAAGTCGTGGTAGCGTAGCAGTTGTGGTATTGTGGAGGTCATGATAGCGTGTAAGTCGTGGTAGTGTAGCAGTTGTGGTATTGTGGAGGTCATGATAGCGTGGAAGTCGTGGTAGCGTAGCAGTTGTGGTATTGTGGAGTCATTCTCGGATAGAAGTCGTGGTAGCGTAGCAGTTGTGGTATTGTGGAGGTCATGATAGCACGGAAGTCGTGGTAGCGTAGCAGTTGTGGTATTGTGGAGGTCATGATAGCACAGAAGTCATGGTAGCGTAGCAGTTGTGGTATTGTGGAGGTCATGATAGCGTGGAAGTCGTGGTAGCGTAGCAGTTGTGGTATTGTGGAGGTCATGATAGCGTGGAAGTCGTGGTAGCGTAGCAGTTGTGGTATTGTGGAGGTCATGATAGCGTGGAAGTCGTGGTAGCGTAGCAGTTGTGGTATTGTGGAGGTCATGATAGCGTGGAAATTGTGGTAGCGTAGCAGTTATGGTATTGTGGAGGTCATGATAGCGTGGAAGTCGTGGTAGCGTAGCAGTTGTGATATTGTGGAGTCATTCTGGCATAGAAGTCGTGGTAGTGTAGTAGTTGTGGTATTGTGGAGGTCATGATAGCGTGGAAGTCGTGGTAGCGTAGCAGTTGTGGTATTGTGGAGGTCATGATAGCGTGGAAGTCGTGGTAGTATAGTTATTGTGGTATTGTGGAGTCATTCTGGCATAGAAGTCGTGGTAGCGTAGTAGTTGTGGTATTGTGGAGGTCATGATAGCGTGGAAGTCGTGGTAGTGTAGTAGTTGTGGTATTGTGGAGTCATTCTGGCATAGAAGTCGTGGTAGTGTAGTAGTTGTGGTATTGTGGAGGTCATGATAGCGTGGAAGTCGTGGTAGCTTAGCAGTTGTGGTATTGTGGAGGTCATGATAGCGTGGAAGTCGTGATAGTGTAGCAGTTGTGGTATTGTGGAGGTCATGATAGCGTGGAAGTCGTGGTAGTGTAGTAGTTGTGGTATTGTGGAGTCATTCTGGCATAGAAGTCGTGGTAGTGTAGTAGTTGTGGTATTGTGGAGGTCATGATAGCGTGGAAGTCGTGGTAGCTTAGCAGTTGTGGTATTGTGGAGGTCATGATAGCGTGGAAGTCGTGATAGTGTAGCAGTTGTGGTATTGTGGAGGACATGATAGCGTGGAAAGTCGTGGTAGTGTAGCAGTTGTGGTATGTGGAGTCATTCTGGCATAAGAGATAAGATCAGAAATGAAGAAATCAGGACTAAAGTGGGGGTTAAAGCAGCACTAGATTTTATTAGAAAGCTGCAAGTCAAATGGTTTGGATATGCAAGTAGGTTACCAGTCAACAGCATACCACAACAAGCAATGATGTACAGACCAGAAGGAAACAGAGGAAGAGGCCGACCACGTAAACGTTGGACGGAGGGAATAGCAGAGTCCATGGGAATATCGATATATGAAGCCCATAATCGGTCACTCTCACGATACTTCACCTCGACACCGCAAGGTACAAGAGGAACACGATGAGCTGAGAGATGAGATGATTCTGGCATAGAAGTTGTGGTAGCGTAGCAGCTGTCGTAGCTGTGAGGCCATAACAGCGTAGAAGGCCACATCTGCAGACAAGATCACCATGACCGCCAGAGCTGAGAAGAAGGATGTCGGCGTTGAAACTGAAGCAGCAGCAATGGATGGAAGAATAACCAAATGCATATCCAAACTGCGTAGTGTGTCCGAGAAACTGAATAGTCCTCCAGCCAAAAAGGCAGCAGACAGTGATACTTTTCTTTTGGCACAAATTTCTCTCCCTCAAAAGTAGGCTCAGCAACTTGTGATAAATTAAGTTCCACAAATGGTACTTGTACTCTGGAAAACCCCGAAGAAGAAAGGCAACGGCAAATAAAGACACTATTAGAACAAACAAACGCCCTGCTTAAATCCAAAGATCGTTCCCCGGTACGAAAGCCTCAGCCGATAACTACACTGAAAGGTCGAATGCCTGCCGCAGTAGAGAACAACGCTTCCGGTGCTATTGGAAATACGAATATAACATACCAAACCTTAAAGCCAGAGAGCAGGTACGATAGTAAAAGTTTTCCTCGAGGGTTTCCTTCAGACAGACCAGGAACGGTTAGAATGGGAAGCCAACCTTTATCTCCTAGCCGTCTTCCATTGCTGAGATACAATTCTGCACCTGGGAGAATTGCTACTGTTCCAACGCAGACTTTGTTGAAGAAACCAGGCCAGGTCTCTCCAGCTGTAAGTCCCTCTGCTTCACCAAGGATGTCCCCAAGTAAGATTCCGGTTTCTAAGAAGCCTAGCCCTCCTGAATTTCAGGCAAGACTACCTCAACAACAACAACAACAGCATCAGCAATCACAACAATCAATGGACGGCATTACCTCAAGAACCTCTTCCTGCAATATCTCCACTGCGACGACCACTACCTAGCATTACAGAGACCAGAACACCATCGTCATGCTCTGATTCGTCAACAGCGTCTTATATGTCGCAGAGTCCAATGCCTCGGTTGGCCAAAGCCCCTAACAGATTAACTATGGATTCCGCAGCTCCTTCTGCAATCTCATATAAATTGTCAGTTGAATCACCACCTTCCTCTAGGCCAATATCTGACGACTCAATTACAGCAATAGCTTCAGCATCGAACCACATCCCTGTAGACTTATCAGCAGCGCCATTGTATTCTCCCCCAACAAGCAGCTCTATATCAGTAACTTCCGCGTCTTTAAGTGACAGTGTCTTCAAACAGTCATCTTCAGATGTAGTCACAGTGCTGATTCTAGCGACACTCTAGAAGACAAACCACCACCAGAGAACAAGGCAGCATCTACTCCTCCAAAGAAAAGTGGCATGGGATTCATGCAAAGACTGTTGTCAAGAAAGAAGAAAGCGCCTGAAGACAAAAAGAATCCAGTATCGGTGATCAAATCAGGCCCGCCAACTGCAGCGGCAGTGGCAGCTTTAGCTTCTGCTGCCCCACCAATGCCAGCCCCGCCCCCAGAGTCCTATGCTCACACCCCTCTGCAACATCCTCCTCCTCATAACTACCCACCACTCCCAGAACATAGTTCACCCGCACAGCCACGCAAGCCACGACCGTTTGTGTATGTTCAGCAACGATTGGTACCCATCCAACAGGACAACGTGGAGGAGATGGACGAACGAAAACCCAAACAGAGGATTCACAATCTGAAGAGGCTACAGAAGAACACACTTCTGGAAAAGACAAACGAAAAGAGAAAGAAAAACCGCCTGAAAAGCAGAAAGATAAAACAAAGAAAGAATCACAATCAGAGAAAGAAAAGAAGAAAAAGGAGGACAAAGAGAAAAGCAAAGTTAAGGCGGCTAAAACGAAGATAAAAAAGTCTGATGATAAAAATAACCCTCCTATGCCGTCTAAAAAGTTAGACGGAGGGGAAAAAGGTGACAAGAAGTGAAGTGAAAGTGTGAGTGCATATATCGCCTATTTTATTCTCGCTGTCTTAGTTTGAAAATGTAACTAATATATAGCAGTTTAATTGTGTTAATTTAGTGTGAAGTTTTATCATCTTTTGTTACAACGACCAAGTGATGATGCGCACTTCTAGAAGATATTTTTAGTTTGTTTAAGTCACCAGGACCATTCAACATTACCTTGGAGGAGATGGGGACCTCGGGAGATTGTCGAATCAAACTAACAACACTATTTCTAAATAACATCTATAATAGGTAGACATTCCTAAAAACAAATTGAAGTCCGTATTTATAGCTCAGCAAGAGAAATCAGGTAGTTTAGAATGTGCAGATCATCACACAATATGTCTTAAGAGTCATGTGACATGACTGTTATTGAGAATAATTATAAATATATTAAGAAATAAGATTAACCTAGAATTTCACACAAGGAATTGTGAAGCACAATGGCGATTTCTAGAAAGAAAGAGCATACACAATGTAATATCCATTCTCAGGGCACTATTAGAAAGAGCTATAGAATAAAAACAGATGTGCTCTTTTGCTTCACAGGACTACACATACGCTTATACCCATTCTCAGGTTTAAAAGTATTCCGACCTTGATGTGGATTCGATCATATAATCACCAGGCCGGCAAGCAAACATGATAGCCACTGTACCACCGCGTCTCTCATATGGGGTTAGATAACAAATAAATAAAACCAACTGTCACTCAGTTAGGGGCAGTGCATACAATTATTTATTCGCATGTTTGTCAAAATGTAACTATGTTTACGCGAAAAGATTCGCATAGATTATCTTCTAGTAAAATGGTATCCGCAGTTTTTAAAGAAAAGTTAGTTTTGCGACTACAGTTCTGGCGATATTTCACATTAGAAAGCTAGAAAGCCTACTCATAATTGAGCATTTATACTGGAAATGAAAGATGCGTATGTTGTACACAGTCACCAACTAGGTTTATAATTAAACGTAAGAATACAGAGATTGTGGTATTTTCAAGAGGAAAGAACTACCATAATGTAACATTCAAATAAATAGGACAGTTCTTAAGCAGGTGAATCTTGGAACAGTCATAACGGCTGATAGAAGATGTCCTGTAGAGATTGGAACAAGGATTCCTTCGGCAAAAAGACTTTCTTGCAAGTTGTTAACAAACCCAGTAATAAAGAAAAACAAAACTAAGCTGTCAAATGCAGTGAGAAAGGGAGAATCAAAGTGTTATATCGAACCTGTAGTGTTGTATACATGTTAAATATGGACAATAAGCGTACAAGCTGAGAAACATATAATGGCAATGGAGATGTCGTTTCTGGGAAAGATATATAGAATGCCATTGGCGGACTGAACAACGATTGGAAAGTCCTAGAAGGAACAGTTAAAGCCGTAAAGTGATGAGCTACATAGAGAGACGTAGAGAGTCCAGATTGTTGAACACGTAATTAAGGGTGTCTGGTTGGTCATGTGTAGAAGTACACTTGTTCCTACAGCGAGGCACTGTTGTCATTTGGAGGTGACAGGTTCGAGTCCCAGTGTGGCAACTATAGCTTTCAATTGTTATGTTGTTTATTGTGTTCACAAATCTCTTTCTTTCTTCTACTTCTGTGAGCTTCGAACAATACGTGTACATCTGCCAATAAGATTTAGCTTTCATAAATTTGGTCTTTCTGAGATTTAGTATTCCTGTGATTTGGTCGCGTGTGACACATTCTTTTAAAATAACGATGATCTTGTTCTTGGTTATTTGGTGGCTTTTACATTCTCTTGTAAACTGTAAGTTGTCACTCTCTAACTCCAGTACATTGGCATTTTGTTTGCTAGAGCTCTGAAAATGGCTTGTATCTGTCGGAGTGAGTTTGGTGTTGATACTTTTCTCCTCACCCGGCAGTCAGTTATCTCTGAGGAGACAGTATTGCGGGAACTCGCCTTGATTAGAGAAACAAGACACATACAGTCACAATTTATGGGATACGTTATAAGGAGAAACACAAGGACAACTTAGTGACAACTGGCACAATTTCTGTGGGAGTAAGAAAGGGAAGGCAAAGGGTTGAATATCTGTATGGCTTGGCCACATGGCATCACCGGGACAAGAACGAACACAGAGATGATCTAAGACTGCGGCGATTGTGTGAGATTGCGAAACATTACCACTCACGCTTATCTGCATGGCACATGATGAAGCTACTCGTGTGTATATGTATGCTTGTTGGTCACATATGAGCATACACATCATTCTTACAATTTCGATAATAGCTTGAATATATTTCTTAAAACTGCGAAGGGAGCCGCGTCAGCGAAGTGAGCAGCCACCTGGTAGTCCATGGCTATGCTCATGTGCTCGAACCCGCATCCAGGTAGGATATTGTTTTATTGAGCTGGGCTGCCAGGTGGACCCAATCTGAAATGGAATACCAGGACATGTTGGCTACTAAAGGCACCCGGTGTGAGAGTGACCACATCAGCCACCGAGTGCAGATTGGCCTATGAAAACATGGATCTAACATCCTATACCAGCATGGCACTTGACGCGGTCAAGGGTCACTTACTGTTACTTTTGAAATCGCCGTGGCTTAGGGGATAGTGAGACGCGCAGTTTCGTGATTTACGTTTATGCAGAGTCATGGGCTCGAAATTAGCTGCCGACGATTTGGAAACAGGATGCTCTGTGTTGATCTAGTTAATATGAGGCGTTGGCTGTTAATAATTTATATTTTTTTAAAGCGAAACTATCATTGCAGGTTGCGGGTCTCCACGAGGAAGGGTTATGGACGCGGTTGGTAATCCCGCTTACCAACGTTGGAAACATAAGCTGCGCGCGATTTGGCAGCAAACCGAGTTGCGCTGGATTTTGAAGAATTGGTATGGAAACCTGTCGTTCAGAAAGCAATGGTAACTACTGAACGTAAACTTTCCAAGACATCAACAACAGCAGTAAAATGCTGATATCAACAGTGATGGCCTGTATAAAGGATATGCAAAAAAAAAAAAAAAACCAAAGACAAAAAAAAACCAATGCAGGTAAGTAATCAGCCAAAACGTGTTGGGACTGACAGCAACGTCCTTTAAAGGACATGCAATTATCTTTATTTACAAAGTGTGACTCATATATACTGCCATGTTAAAGCAATAACTGTTACATAATTAATCTTATTCAAATTATTACAGAAAGAAATATGTCTATATTTCCTGCTATAAATTTGCAAAATATGTTTGTGATATTTGACAAATATAGGCACTTGTTATTGTTAATTCTGTATCGATATTCCTGAGGTTTGACCCTGTATGTGACTTGAGGTATGTGATGAGTTAACAAAAGAGAGGATAATATATTGATAACCATGGAAACTCTCTTTTAGTTTGAGAGTTAAAAGGTATTTTCAAAGGCAACAACGCACGCATTTTGTGTCAGCAACTCCATGACTATATACGGATAATCGAGATGGACTGAACCAGAAGTTAATGGCTTGAATCTCTGATGAGATCACGACCAACTAATATTTGTGTGATTTTTATGTTGGGGAACACGGGTGTATGAGGAAGCCAGCGAGCAGATAGGTTGCAGGCATGTCCGCTGGGGTAGATCAGATGAGTAATGAACCAACTGACATGCCGAGCGCCGGCAGAGAGGCAGGACAAGTTAAAAAACTCAAGGCATTTATGTGATTCTACAATTTTGACCAGAGGGAAAGAAGATCAAGTTAAACCGGCTGAAGCTAGACACAAACCCCTCACTGGAAGCCAAAGAAGAATAGTCAACCAACATAGACGCTGTGGAAGATACCAATGAGAGGATCTGACAACTGATGGACTAATAGTTCAATATTCAATGAGAATAAAATATCGTCAATACATAAACTTTCCACTTCAGTCCGTCAAGCGAGTCTATAGTGTACCTAACGTGAAGGCAGCAGATACAGGCAATAATAAAGACCTAAATGATGTAATTCCATCCAACCAGACGGTAGTGCTTTTTTTTTTCACGGCTCTGTGCCACTGCTTAATATTGCGCCCACCTGTGTATTTTCCAAACTTTCGAGATGAAAAGAACTGAACAGAAATATGCGTGCTTTAGGTGCTCGGTTTTACCAGAAGCATCTCAGTGAGCTTGCCAGCTTTCGTTGTTTGATTAATGTAGTTGGTTAATGTAGCGTAGAAGTCGTGGAGGTATCGTAGAGGACATGATAGTGTGAAGTCGTGGTAGCGTAGCAGTTGTGGTATTGTGGAGTTCATGATAGCGTGGAAGTCGTGGTAGCGTAGCAGTTGTGGTATTGTGGAGT
>JACEFZ010017084.1:47500-107500 GCA_014155875.1 Cepaea nemoralis | reverse complement strand
AATAAATCAAGATGATAATATTGATGACAATGCAATCCTACCAGTTACATTTTAGCTAGGATATAATTGAGCATATGTATATAAATAAGACAGAACCTTTTACATTGATTTTTCAGTATTATTTTTTTTTTCCCTCACTTATCTCTTTAGCAAAGCTGATTATAAATATTATACAACCGTGCTACTTTTCTGTGATATTTCCCAACACTGATTCTTACATTAGTCATTTACGACGGGATTACAGTAACTTTTCGACTGTGTCCATTATATGTGTATAGAGCAATTATGGACTATTCATTCACAATGATGTAAACTGAATGGTAGCCACACTAATGTAAATTACATGGTAGCCGTAGTTAACTAAATTGCCTGGTTGCCAGAGTTAAGTAAATTACATGGTAGCCACCACAAAGTCAACTAAATGATAACCAAATAAAGTAAACCAAATGGTAGTCACAATAATGTAAAATAAGTGGTATCCACAATAAAATAAATTAATTTAAAGCCAGCCACAATAAATGCACTTTATGGTAGTCACAATAAAGTACACTAAATGGTAGCCACAATAAAGCTAAACAAATGGTAGCTATAATAAAGTAAACTAAATGGCAGCCATAATAAAGTAAACTAAATGGCAGCCGCAATCAAGTGAACTAATTAGAAGCCACAATGACGTCAACTAAATCGTAGTTGTAGCAAATTAAACTACACGCCTGTTAAAATGAAATAAACGTAAAGATATCAACAGTGTATACACCAACTTGTATCGACAATGAAGTAAACTAAATGGTAGCCAGAATGAGATTACCTTCAATGTAGTATTCCAGTTGATATCGTAATGTAAAGTTTATACTAGAATGAAATAAACTTCATTGTAGTATTTCATTTGATATCGTAGTGTAAAGTATAGGCCAGAATGAAATAAACTACATTGTAGTGTTCAATTTGATATCGTAGTGTAAAGTATAGTCCAGCTATACATAAACTGCATTGTAGTATTTCAGTTGATATCGTAGTGTAAAGTATAGTCCAGCTATACATAAACTGCATTGTAGTATTTCAGTTGATATCGTAGTATACACTAGAATGCGCCTATGGACTATTAAGGGACTAACAATATGCCTTCTGTCATTATATCATGCATGCTTTTTAGCGTTAGTTTTTGATATGTACTGATATCAATTGTAGATATAATGTGTATTAATGCTATGGTTACTGCATTCATTATTTGTGGGTATCTGTGGCGGAATTACGAAGGCAGGCCGTAATCCAGCGTGCCGCATTCGAAACACAAATGCGGGCGATTTGGAAACAGACCGTCTTGCGCTGATGTTTATAGAATGATATGGATACCGGTCGTTCAGAAAGCAATGGCAAACTTTTTGTTTGTTTGCATATTCTATTTACAGGACATCGTTGTCAGCACCAACATTTTACTGCTGTTGTTGATGCCTTGGCAAGTTTTACGTTCAGTAGTTTGTCATCGCTTTCAATGGCAAACTACGGAACATAAAATACGCCCAGGAATCACAAATAGCTAGCCAAAAGAATGAGGGAGTTAACTGCTATGTCTTGTAAAGGATATGCAACTATCTTTAACCTATCAATAACTACAACTATGTGGATAAAACAATGCGTGAAGGACGACTACAATGGTTACTATTAAATTACAAACATTCATTACATGATGTCTGTGTAGGGTATGACTTAAATGATTACTATTAACCTACAGACATTCATTACATGATATCTGTGTAGGATAGGACTCAAATGGCATGACAGAATAATCAATGTAGACTCTATGGAGAGAACAAAACAAACAGGGAATCAACAAGTGTGAGAAAGCCCCTGACACTGGATAGGACATACATTGAATAATATAAGTAGAAAGTCCTTTGTCTGGACCCAAAGAGCAAAATAATATGTATTGAAAGACCTGAAGTATACGGAGAAAAGAATTAGAGAAAGAAATGAAGAACATGAAGAGAACATGTCGCGTGGGATGGCAAAATAAAGGACGGCATGAAATGAGGTGCTTGAAGGTCAATGGTGGATAACAAGGCGAAAGAAGTAGACGAAAGATCATGCAACTTCAGTGTATCTGGGCTATAGATGTCTTTGTTTATATATTTTGCGTGTGTACTTCTGTAGAGGTTGTTATATTAATCATTGTATATTGACTTCTAGAGCAAATATATGATTGTTATTAATGATTCTGTCATTTGTCTGTGTTGTCTTATTCTTTACTAAATGTCTGTCAGCATGATACGATAAGCCGTTGTTTGGTAAAGAAATATTAATGTTCACATTGTTGAAAAGGACGGGGAAAAGCGCTACGTTAATTGAAATAGGAAATGCGCATGTTTCTTTGATTGATAAGGAAACAGTTCTCGTTCCTTTGATTTAAATATGAAATTCAATTTTCCTTTTAATTGGAAACGAAAATACTAATGTCATTTTCACTGAAAAGAGGAAACGCAAATATCTACGTGGAAACAAAAGAAATAATTACAAAGTGAAATGCAAATTTCCTGTAGATTTAAAGAATTTAGAATACTCATTAAAAATGCTTGAAGAATGAAATATAAAGGCTTCCGTGTCTGAAAGCTGAACTGGAGCGAGCCTTTGAGGATAAAAACTCTGAGAGACCTGCAAATCATCCTGTCTTGGACCATACCGAGACAAGTGTTTAGAAAACTTTGATCGCAGAAGAAGAAGAAGAAGAAGAAGAAGAAGAAGAAGAAGAAGAAGAAGAAGAAGAAGAAGAAGAAGAAGAAGAAGAAGAAGGAAGCGAAGAAGAAGCAGAGGAAGAAGAAGCAGAGGAAGAAGAAAAAGAAGATGAAGAAGATGCAAATGTAAATTGGCCGTCTGATACATCCATTGACGTTTCAGCATTGAACGTATAAACCACATTTCCCAAGTGGCTATGATCCTAATGGCTAACACTTGGCTTTGTAAACAACAAGACATGATAGTCAGTTTACAATTACTGTTGTAGCATATGTGTCGTGTATATGAGCTTTAAATTGTCATTGTTTGCTTTGTGGTATGTTGAAATACGTCTACAGTATGCAGTGTTTGAAAGCCGGTCTCTCTGGCCGAGGGGTTACGACACTTTCTCCGTAATCCCGTTTATCACGCAGAGTCTCGTAGCGGGCGAGAACTGGGAGCGGTTCGTCCCCCGCTGGTGACTTACGGGATAACTGAACCGGCCGCTCAGAAAGCAATGGCAAACTACTGAGCGTAATCTTGCCAAGAGATCAACAGACAGCTGAAAGATGCTGCTATTGACAGCGATGTCCTGTAAAGGATATGCGAATAAACAAGAAAAAAAGTGTTTGAAAATATTGCCGGCCCAAGTTTTATATTTACCTATTACGTTGCATGAACTTTACAGAATGTGAATACAAAACTTGGACCGGCAATATTTTCAAACACTGCACAGTCATTACAAACACACCCTAACCCACAGAGCAGAGAGACTTTCCGTTCAATGCGGTTCACCAACACCCGTTTGTCAGTGTTAGGTCTTCGGTGGTCAGGTATTCGTATTTTGTTAGAATTTGTCGGGCCTAATGGCAAAACACATTAATCTTAGGCAATGGCCGAGCGGAATATAACCTGCTCATTAAAAGACATAAATATACACTTATATTCACAAAAAAGTCGTTTTCCATTAACTTTACGTCGTTCAACATCAGAAGAGAAGTTATAATTAGGGCTCATTCCACCCTCAGATTAATCATCTGTGACCGAGTAAGCCACATGTCGGATATTAATTTGGAAGGGGTTGTTGTCCATATGAGATGTGAAAACCATCATATTGTAATCACAGTATGCTAAACATACTTAAAATAATTTAATAATAAAATTATAGGCAGAAAAATATGACATGTAATTATTATATTCCTTGCACTACGAATCACACTTGTATCTAGTGTTAAAGATTGTGAAGATAGCACGACTTGTTAAAATGCATTGATCCTAAAAATTCTTTGTAAATGGACATAACAAGAGATTATGAAAGTACGTTAGAGTACTTTCTTTGGTTATTTCCCTTCTTGTAAAGAAAATACTAGTTTTGGGTGTCTTTCAAACATTTTTTAAAAATTAAATTGCATTTACTTATTTACACGACATCGCTGTTAACACCAGCATTTTACTGCTGTTGTTGATGTCTTGGCAAGTTTACGTTCAGTAGTTTGCCATTGCTTTCTGAACGACCGGCTCCCATACCAACACAGCGCAACGCGGTCTGCTATCAAATCGGTCACAGCTGTGTCTCGAACACGGGTAAACGGATTTACGAATCGCACCCGAAAGTCTTTCGCCACGGAGACGGCCTTTCATATATAGATACTACAAATAAAGCATCGCACTGTGAGATCTAGAAAATAGAAAAAATGGGCAGCAGCTTAAGAAGATCCTGAATGGTTATATCTAGGACATTATACAAACGGTCTGTCTTCTTAAGGACACAGAACCTTGTAAAGAATGGCTACAAGTACAAACATAGTTGTGTAGGTCCCTTTCCGTATACATCAGGCTGGATCCGTGGGTGAAAACAACCAGGTAACTGTGGTGACAGACATTCAGGCCTTGACATTTGAGGATGCTCTTGAAGATAGTTTTGTCATCTATACAGATGAGTCTGTTGTTAGATAGGCAAGAGCTTTAAGGTTTAGGTCAGAGAAAGAACTGTACGAAGACGGTGTCTTCACCGTGACAATTAGCCGAACTATGCAGGTCATAATAATAACTAAACAATAACAATATATAGCCTGGCTAGAGACACAGACATTTACAGAGACATGCTTTCTCGGTGACTCGGTGAGTGGAAGATCGAGATGAGTTGGGCTCGAAGACAGCAAGTGGAGGCTTTCCTTGACAGATTTAGTTCAGTGTCCGGCCTAGCGAGTGTAAAAGGAAATGAGCAGGCCGATAGGCTTGCTAGCCCGGCTGCAATGGTAAGCCGTCGAGCAATGGGTCGGGCTTATAAAGATAGGGCTTTCAGAGAAGCAGGGCTATTAAACGAATTCAAGAGACTTTAACATGTAGGGAACATGATAGTTTTAGGTAATTCTCATCATTATATGCCGTGCCGATAAGTGTAGGCGGTCGTTTCACCATATCACACGATTATCAGAGTCGCGAATCAGCTCTGTGTTCTTATATTGACCATATCATGTAGCTAAGCCATCCAGATATTTTACCCTCTGCCTTCCACTTGTTCTTTTCCCCTCAATCTTGACAGCTGTCTCCAAGTTCTTTAATTTATTTCTTCTCATAACGTGTCCAAATGTGTTGACTGTTTAGTTGAATGTATAATTTCTCTAATCAGTTTACGGCTCACATTTGCTTCTTGAAGTGCTTGCTCATTGGTTTTTCTGTCTGTTATTATTTACATATTTTTCAGAAACCACATCTCCACTGCAATTATATATTTTTCAACTTGTCTGCACATTGTCAACGTTTCACAGAACAAGGTAGATAATTGTACGTAACATAATTCACATTCATCATCTTCATGTGGCATGCCGGTAAGCGTGAGCGGTCATGGTTAGCCACCTCATGCAACCACCAGTCTCGTAATAGGCTCTGAATTCTTATTCCGACTATTTTATGTAGCGTAGCCATCCACGTATTTATGTATCTACTTTCTCCTTCCTCTTTTCCCAAGAATTCGTCAGTTGTCACCAAGTTTTCAAAATTTTCCCCCAAACATGCCATAATAATCGTTACTGTTTACTTGTTATTTCCATAATCAATTTACACTTTTCGTTATTTTATTTTTGGCTCGACTTTGTTATTGGATTTATTATATATATATATATAAATTTCCTCAACAACAATGCCATTAAATGTTTTTGTTTTTGTTGTTTGCAGCTTATTGTCCATTAGTCACACGCATACAACAATACGGACTCCACATAACATTTCAAACTTCTTTTTCTGAATGCTTATGGCAGCGTTTTATTGATTATAATATTTTCCATCTCTCTAAAACCTACTCTCCATTCGACTATATTTAACACACTAGAGCGTTTTACTATACATTACAATATCATGACTAACAATATACACATGGAATCTAGTGTTCGCAAAATACACTCAGTCTAATCCCGTTAGTAATCAGGCTCTTCAAATCCGTTCTCTATAGTTAAATTTCTGTAAAATGAAGCAGAGGCTCTGGGGATACGCGTCCTGCTGGGACTGTCAAAATCAACATAATAGAGGCCAAGCTTGGGCTCGTATCCGCTGGTCCACTCCAAGTTGTCCATCAGCGACCAGACAGTGTAACCATGGACACGGACGCCATCTAGTTTAACGGCTGATGAAGGAGAGATGGGTTAAGAAACCTCGTTAAAAGATGTTGGGAACAGCAATAGTAACCTGATAAGGTACTAGTTGTTTATACAATAAGTAATTTCTAGTGAAATAGCTATGTCTCTCTGTCTATCTTCTCACCAACTTGTACCTGTATGTCTGTCTGCCTGACTGTATGTTGGCCTGTCTTAACCCTGCCTGCCTGTCTGAGTATGTATATCTGTGTTCCTGTCTGTCTGTGTATCTCTGTATTCGTCTATCTGCCTCACGGTAAATCTCTTTATTTGCCGTTCTGTTAGTTTGTCAGTCTGTCTGCTTGCCTGTTTACCACTGTATATGTCTTTCTGTCTATCTTTCTGCCTTAGGTTCATTTATTTTATCTATTTGTTTGTCTGTTTCGTGTAGCTCTGTCTATCGTCTTTCTGTCTGTTTGTGTATCAGTGCATCTTTCTGTGTGTGTGTGTCTGTCTGTTTGTATATCAGTGCATCTTTCTGTGTGTCTGTCTGTCTTTCTGTCTGTTTGTATATCAGTGCATCTTTCTGTGTGTGTCTCTGTCTTTCTGTCTGTTTGTGTGTCAGTGCATCTTTCTGTGTGTCTGTCTGTCTTTCTGTCTGTTTGTATATCAGTGCATCTTTCTGTGTGTCTGTCTGTCTTTCTGTCTGTTTGTATATCAGTGCATCTTTCTGTGTGTCTGTCTGTCTTTCTGCCTGTTTGAATATCAGTGCATCTTTCTGTGTGTCTGTCTGTCTGTCTGTTTGTGTATCAGTGCATCTTTCTGTGTGTCTGTCTGTCTTTCTGTCTGTTTGTATATCAGTGCATCTTTCTGTGTGTCTGTCTGTCTTTCTGCCTGTTTGTATATCAGTGCATCTTTCTGTGTGTCTGTCTGTCTGTCTGTTTGTATATCAGTGCATCTTTCTGTGTGTCTGCCTGTCTTTCTGTCTGTTTGTATATCAGTGCATCTTTCTGTGTGTCTGTCTGTCTTTCTGCCTCTTTGTGTATCAGTGCATCTTTCTGTGTGTCTATCTGTCTGCCTTCTGATTAATCATGCCTGTCTGTCTAATGTCTGTCATAATCATCATCATCATCATCATCATCATCATCATCATCATCATCAACATCATCATCATCATCATCATCATCATCATCATCATCATCATCATTGTCTGGTAACTGTAACCGCCCCCTTAATACGTTGCCATGGTATTTCTTTCTTTTAAGAGTATCGCCTTCATATTCATTTTCCCTCCCGTCTCCTCCTTTCCCCTTTCTCTGTAGCTTCTTCCTCCGTCTTCTCATCATGCTGTAAGTTTTTGTCTTATTCTTCATCTTTTATTTTTATCCTCCTCCTCCTCCTCTTCTTTTTTCTCTTAAGTTTCGTAAGATGTGTATGGATAATATGTGTATGAACGCAGAAAGATAAAAAGGGCAGATGTTAAACGGGTCTGCTTGCCATATGCTTTAGCCTTTGAGAAAAACATTCTTTCTTTCTTTCTTTCTTTCTTTCTTTCTTTCTTTCTTTCTTTCTTTCTTTCTTTCTTTCTTTCTTTCTTTCTTTCTTTCTTTCTTTCTTTCTGTCTTTCTGTCTGTCTTTCTTTCTTTCTTTCTTGCATGTTCTATTTTCTAAACCACGTTTTCACTTTACATTCAACTTCGGCGTCATTCGTGAAATGTCTCCCGCCAAGAAGAGTTTTCAGTGGGCCAAATAGGTGGCGCTAGGGGCTAAGTCGAGGGATGTAAGGTGGGTGTTCCAGCACTTTCCACCTTAGTTGGTTAATTTTTTCCCAAGTTATCGAGCCGTATGTGGTCTGGCATTGTCATGAAGAAGCAATACTCCACTAGTCAGCAGTCCTGAATGTTTTCTTCGAATTGCATGATGAAGCATCGACAGAAATTCACAGTACGATTCAGAATTCACATTGTCACCTTTCTTCTTGAAATTGGTCAAAAGCACTCCTTGACAATCCCAGAACACTGTCAGCATAACCTTCTCTGCTGATGGCGTAACCTTGAATTTTTGGACACAAGACGAAGACGGATGTTTCCATTTCATTGAAGCACGCTTTGATTCGGGCTGGTAGTGATGCACCCACGATTCGTCCCCAGTAACAATCCTGTTCAGCATGTCTTCTCCTTCATCTTCGTATCGACAGAGATGATGCAAGGACAGGCCAGATCAGTTCATTTTGTATTCCTCCTTCAATTGTCTGGGTACCCACCTTGAGCACACTTTCTTAAATTTCAGTCGATTATGCTGTATGCTGAACCATGTGAACACCCTATTGCAGATGCTACAAAGTCTATTGTTACTCGCCTGTAACCTCTAATCATCTCCTCCACCCGCAATACGGATGCTTCTGTTGCAAATCACAACAGGACTACCAGATCGGATTTCATCAACAATTTTAGAGCGTCCTTGAGAAAATGTTCTACCCAGTTATGCACCGATTTACGGGACAAACATTTGTCAGCATAAACAGGAAGCATTTCCTTATGAATGTCCTTTTCAGGCAGTACTTTTGCCCACTTTAAAAAAAAAAAAAAAAAACGCACAACAGCACGTTGCTCTTTGGTTGTACCCTCCGTAAGTACAGTCGCCATTTTGTTTATGGGCTGCGCATACGCATGAGACATCTAGCGCCACCTGACAAACGAGAATATAAAGTTCGAAGTTGCTGTCACCTAATGACACCTGTAGAAAACCCCAACTACATTTACCTGCCATCCCACAGAACTGTGTGACTTACTTATTGACACGATTGACTCGCCCTCGTATAAATAATATACGCTCTGCAGATGACACTATATTGGTGGTGGATAATTTAACAGACCTAAAACAATTGTTGGACATTGTAATAACAGAGAGTGCGAAGAAAGGACTATCTTTTAATATCGAGAAAACAGTAACAATTGTTATATCAAAGAAAATCGTAACACTAAAATGTGACATAGAAATAGAAGGGACTATCCATATCTAAGTATATAATTATAGATATATTTGATAAAGTAAAACACGATGAGCTAATTAAAATGTTGGAAAATATCAACATTGACGGGATAGATTTTAGAATAATAAAGAATATATACTGGAACAAAGTAGCAGCAATTAAAATGGGAAATAAAGAGGGTAGTTACGAGCAGATAAAGCTAGGAGTACGACAGGGGTGTGTCTTGTCACCCGATCTCTTCTCCCTATATAGCGAAGTAATAATGAGAGAGTTCAAAGAGACGCCGGGAATACTAATTGGAGGATATAATATAAACAATATACGCTATGCAGATGACACAGTATTGTGGCGTTTAATGCAACAGACCTACAACAATTATTGGACATTTTAGTATCAGAGAGTGCACAGAAAGGACTCTCCTTGAATATCAAGAAAACAGTAACAATGGTGATATCAAAGAAAATGGGGACACCAAAATGTGACATAGAAATAGAAGGGGAAATTCTCAACCAATGTGGAATAATTTTAAATACCTAGGGGCACTTATAACATCGGATGGAAGATGTACAACAGAGATTAAGAGCAGAATAGGGCAAGCAAAGCCGCATTTCAGAAAATGAGAGATCTTATGCAGTAGCGGTCACTACCCCTGACTGTAAGAAAGTGAGTGCGGAATGCGATACCGAACCTATGTTTACGCTGTATGGCAGTTATCTTGGGATGGTACATAACACATTAGAAGAAATTAGAAGCACATGAGATGTGGTTTTTAAGACGATGTATGCGAATTATTGTTGACTGCCACAGCCACTAAAAATGATGCCTGAAAGCGCTAATGAAACTAGAACACTATATACTCACAAGAGAAGCGACAAACAGCTTTCTCTGGTCATGTGATGATTAGATAGATGCATTGGAGACATGGTGATGCACGGAAGAGATCGAGATGAAGAGAGGCAGTCTGCAGACCAAGAGAATGATGCTAGAGTGGATTGAGACCGTATTTGTCATGTAAGAATAGCTCATCACGAGTTGATCCAGGAGCACCAAGACTGAGATGCGTGCGGAAGGCATGGACCCCTGCGCCAGCTGACAAGGCGTTTAATGATTATGATGAACTTTTTATAACGCAGAGCTTCAAATAGGCATTCAAATATCTCTCATGCTGTGTTGTCGGGTGGATATTCGATTCTTATACATTCATAAATTTCGTTTTAATAACATATTCTTTCATCAATGTTTTCCGTGTTTGAAAATTAAGGAACTAACTCTTTGATCAGATGACGCATGAATCTGGCTCATTTGCAGAATAGGGTTACACGTTTTTTTCATGTGTATATTTTTCATGTGTATATATTGATACCATGCATCACCCTGGTCCCTTGGGTAGTGAGATTAGATATTTAGTTGTCTCGGATAAAGACGAAAAAAACGAGATTTCGTGTACAAGCTGCTCACGTTAAAAATTTTGTTAAATGTCTCTAAAAGTTGGAAATCGCAAAAAGCAGGCCTTAAGGCTGTTACACTGGTAAATTTTTAGTAGAGAACACCCACTACAGGTAGATAGAGCCCCTTACCTTGGATGAAGTAGTTCTAGAGGACGCAAACCTGACACAAACATATGCCGAAGTCTGGCACACTGACCTCTGAGATGCATAATTTTAAAAGGGCTTAAACGGTGATTGGGGCTGTTGCATTGGTGTATCCCATATGGCTCGGTCTCTTTTCGCAGGGCGGCCTGCAGACAGTATTCCATGAAGCACGAACATCGTAGCTCCAGTAATGATCACAAGAAGTCTCCGAGAAAATTGCAGTCGTTAATATAATAATGTATAATGTAGACCGGAATCGAACCCATAGCCTTTGGAACACGAGAAAGGAAGCTAAACGACTTTGCCACTGAGACTCCCGGGTACATAACTAGTTGTGACGCACTTCCGTCAGAGGAGGAACCAGGAAGCAGCAGAAGAAGGATCATAGGGCTAGATGGAGGTCAGTATGGCCGAGTGGATAAGAACGCTTGTTATTAAAGATTCAGTGTGTGATGACGAGGTCACGTTGTGAAGCTCTTCACCGGTCAGTTGGACTAAAATGTTGACTTCTTATCTTTCGATTTATTTTGTTTTTTCGGGATTTGAGATTTAAATATTGAGCACAACCCACTACTGGCAACGCTGATTGTATTCTGGTATGAACCTAAGGCCTTTCCACGTCAATGTGGAAGCGAGTCTAGTTCTTCCACATTGACGTTGGATAGGCCTTAGGTTCATACTAGAATAAGATCAGCGTTGCCAGTAGTGGGTTGTGTTCTTATCTTTCACTTGGTGACGTAATTTACAAGTACCCTCATTTTTCGGAGTGGGTTCACCTGATGGCGGAGGACACTGGTAATAAGGAAAGCTAATCCACACGCACAACTAAGTGCAGTGGAGTAGAAGTAGTTGCACATGTATGGACTACGCTTGAGTTCATAGGGAGCCAACGTTTAAGAACAATATGGGCACATGTATTTTATTTACATATCGAAGATTTTCTCTTGCTCTGTGGGGAAGGAGTTACAAATGGAATTCGTAATCCCGATACCACGTCCGAAACACAGTTGTGGTCGATTTCGTAGCACACCGTCTTGAATTGATTTCCATACATTGGTATGAGTTTCGGACGTTCAGAAAGCTATGGCAAACTACGAAACGTAAATATGGCCATAAATCACAAACAACAAACAATGCTGGGGTTGACTGCTACGTTGTTTTTAATGATATATATTAACTGAAGATTGAAAACATTTGTTATTGTCCAGTTTATTCATCAATAATTTATGCAGGTAATCCAATGTACGCCTTGTACAGATTACATTCCGAATAAACTACTTAGTTTTCAGGCTCTTCAAATCCGTTCTCTATAGTTAAATTCCTGAAGAAAGAGGCCGAAACCCTAGGGACACGTGTCCTGCTGGGACTGTTGAAGTCAACATAGTAGAGGCCGAACTTGGCATCGTAGCCCGTGGTCCACTCCAGGTTGTCCATCAGTGACCAGGCGGTGTAGCCATGGACTCGGACGCCATCTAGTTTAATGGCTGCGGTTGCATGAAAATGGAGGGGAACATCGTTAGATAGGACATTTGACACACAATTATATGTAGTATATTTATATTAAGTTGCATGTCCTTCACAGGACGTAGCAGTCAACCTCAGCATTTTCGCTGTTCGTGATTCCTGGGCAAATTTTACGTTCAGTAGTTTGCCATTGCTTTCTGAACGACCGGCTCTTATACATTTTCCGAAAAACACAGCACCGCGGAGTTTCGAACCCGGGTATACGGGCTCACAAACCGCGTTCGCATTTTTTCCTCTATGAATAATAGAGTGGCTAAGGGTTACGGACGCAATTCGTAATCCCGCATACCGCTTTCGAAATACAGCTGCGGGCGATTTGGCAGCAGACGACCTTACGTTGGTTTTCAGACAATGTACGAGTGAGACTTGTTCATAAAGCAAGACAAACTACTGAGCGTAAACTTGCCTAGAAATCACAAACAGCCAAAATATTTTAGGGTTGACGGGGATGTCCTGTAACAGATGTGAATCTAAACATGCATAATACTATACATGTATAGGTACATGTATAGGTAGCGTATGCTTCTTCAAACTTCTTATTCTGTTGTCCTTTACCCTTCATTGGGGTTTAGGCCCTCAGCGAACTCATGCCAAGCCAGTCTATGTTTTGCTATCTTCTGCAGCTCGCGATATGTCCTCCCAATATTATTCTTATCTTTATGTAATTCTCTTATCGTATTATTTAGGTCATCGGCTATATCTTTCGCATCTTGGGCTCCAGTAACGAGAGTCCCTGTTTATATTCTTCTAATGTTTCCTCAGCGTGTGCCTTATCCAGCGCTAGCGTATGTTTTCCTCACAACTTGGTTTATTTGAATGTGTTTAGTTCTCTCTCTACATTGGTGATTCTATCATACCATGTTAGTCCCACTATTCGGCGCAGGTACACATTAAAGAATGTTTGTAGTTTATTAGCAGTTCTCTAGGTGTTCTCCTGGGAGTCTCCGTGGCGAAGTGGTCAAGCCGTTTGACTCGGGCTCCGAAGGTTGTGGGTTCGATTCCGGGCCACGTCCTTCGGTTCACGTGAGAAATTTTTCCGAGAATTCTCGTCGCTAGAGCTACGGAGTTCTTGCTTTATATGACGCTTTCCACGCTGTGGAAAGAGACCGAGCCATATGGGATAAAACCCGGTGCAATGAAGTCGACCCTATCGACTTTTTTAGGTGTTCTCCATGTTTCCGACCCATACAGCAGTATCGTATTAACATTGTAATTATCCATTCTAATTTTGGTTTAACATCTAATCTGGTTTTTTTTTTTTTTTGGCCTAACATTGTTAATCAAACAAGTGTATGATTCCCCCAGTTTAACAAAGGGAAACAGGGTTGTTATTTGTTTGGTATAATCGTATCATACTTGTTTTTATTTATCCTTGAGAATGTTATATATAATTCCACATATTTGATTAGATCTTCAATATCCAGTACATAGTCTTTTGCAGAACGTTTCTTCTCTAACGGTCTTTCAAAATTTCTGTAAGCCAGACGATCAACATCCTGAGTTCTTCTGTTAGTTTTCTCTTGAGTTTGACACGGGGCGGGTCCTTCATTGACAAGGCAGTCGGAAAGAATTGCGTCATCACAATTGCTAGCACCATTTCCGATGACATCCACTTTGAAGATGTGTCTAAGAGATCATCGTGGCTTTGGAGAGTCTCACTAACGAATGATTGTTTTTTTTTTTAAAACCACATTTCTGTTTTTTATTATCTCTTTGACGTGCTACAATCTTCTAGGTATCTCTAAAGCAGTTAGCATCTAGCTGTTTTCCTCCTTTGCAGAGACTATACTGGTCAATGACTGCAAAGAGATCCTCTGCCTGCCGTCCTGAACCCGAGACCATAATCAACAGCTGTCAAAGCGGCTGTTTTCAAATTCCGTGGCCTCTTGCTTCCATGGTTTCGCGTTACCGTGTATTGTGGGCGGGTGGTGAAGAGGAGTAGAGGATGAGAAGGAAGAATTGGGGGAGAAGGATAAGCGGGTACTCCACCTTGCCCAAGGGTGTTACATAGGCTAGCAGAATCAAGGAGTTGCCTCATTTCTACTATGATACGGAATAGTCCATCTCTACTGTTCTATGTATACCTCACGCTTCTTCGTCTTCTCATCGTTCATTCCGTATGGCGTTGGTGATCATGTCTGTCCCCAGCCGTCTGTCTCACATAATACCAGTCATTTCCCAGAGCTGTCCTAGTCAGAAAAAAATATTAATAATCTGCTGACCACTGTCTTGACAGGAAACACGTACTAACTACTATAACACTAAACTCGCATCACGTAATATACGCACATAATCCGGGTGAAGCTAAACTCGCATCACGTAATATACGCACATAATCCGGGTGAAGCTAAACTCGCATCACGTAATATACGCACATAATCCGGGTGAAGCTAAACTCGCAATCACGTAATATACGCACATAATCCGGTGAAGCTAAAACTCGCATCACGTAATATACGCACATAATCCGGGTGAAGCTAAACTCGCATCACGTAATATACGCACATAATCCGGGTGAAGCTAAACTCGCATCACGTAATATACGCACATAATCCGGGTGAAGCTAAACTCGCATCACGTAATATACGCACATAATCCGGGTGAAGCTAAACTCGCATCACGTAATATACGCACATAATCCGGGTGAAGCTAAACTCGCATCACGTAATATACGCACATAATCCGGGTGAAGCTAAACTCGCATCACGTAATATACGCACATAATCCGGGTGAAGCCACTCAAAATGAAACCTATAAATGGTTCAGTGTATCCCATTATCTATATTTCTTCCTATACATTAATGAGTTCAATAAATACATGCACATTTATGGTCTATGTCTATCTTATATTGGTACTTACTAGACTCTGTGGTGAAAGGGATACAAGCGCAATTCGTAATTCCGCATACCGCGTTTGAAATTCAGCTGCTGTAGATTTGGCAGCAGATGATCTTGTCATGATTTTCATACAACGGTATGGGTGTCGGAGGTTCAGAAAGCAATGGCAAACTGAACTTAAGCTCGCCAAGAAATCACAAACATCTGTAATGTTTTGGTTGACCGCTCCGTCCTGTAAAGGATATTAAATTAACTAACTTGCCAGAGATGCTCTAAGATGACTCACCTTTCAGCATCTCATTGATGTAGTATTTATAATAGTAGATTCTCTCTGGATCTTCCAGACCCGCTCCAGTGGAGCGTCCACTCTCTGTGATGTAGATGATGGGATTGTTGTAGTGTTTTTTGACCCACGCCAAAATATTCCGGATGCCCCAAGGGTTCACTTTCAACCAGTCTTGCTGGGTACTGCGAAATTTATGTAAATGTCAATACTTCTTATTAATACTTATTATTATGTGTTCATAAATCAATATCAAAATGAATTTATAATAATGAAGACATAAGGAACGTTCATTTGAAACCCGTTCCAATGGCGTTATTACAAAAGCATGAAAGAAACATTAACAGGTGTGGTAGAATTAAACAATGCATTCATTCTGAAAGAATTATACACCATCGGTTAGTCAGAAGAACTCGCCGTAGACATTCAGGCAAGCATCCCATTGCTTAGTTAGGAGACGAATGCTGTGCGCAGAAAAAGGATTGTGGTTGCTCACTGAATCAAGTGTTTACCGCATTCATTACGTCTGCATCTGTGTGAAATCGCTGGCCCTTGAGAGCTTTTTGTTAGAGGTCCGAACAAATGAAAATCACATGGTGACAAATCCTGACAAATCAGGACTATAGGCTGGATGTTGCAGAATTTCCCACTTCTTCCAAGTTAATGCTTCCGGCACAATCTCTATGATAATCGGACGAGCATTATCGTGCAACAAAATCACACAGCGAGAAAGCATGCCGGATCGTTTATTTTTGATGGCTTTTTACAGCTTGTCTAGTGTTTGCAAGTAGTGGGTAGAGTTGCTGTTGACACCAGGTTCTGTAAATTCATGGTAAAGAAATGCGCTCAGCATAACCTTACCAGCGGAAACCTGTAACTTGAATTTTTGGAACTTGGTGATCCAACATGCTTCCATTGCATGCTCTCTATTTTGCTGCTCGGCTCAAAGTGATGACACCATGATTCATCGCCTGTCACTATGCAGAAGAGAAATGCATCACCCTCCACTCTGTAACGCAGCAAGTGGTTCAAAACACCATCCCACGTGTCCCTCTTTTTGGTGATCGGTTAACATCCGTGGTACCAACTGTGAAAACACCTTCGATATTGCAGTTTCTTACCAACAACCTTTTGAATTGTCCCAATTGACACATCAAATATTTTCGCTAGCGAACGTATGCTTCGACAACGGTTCATCTGTACTGCTGCATCAATTTTGGCGATGGTTTCTTCGGTTGCAACAATATGCGCTTGACCCGGCCGTCGAAGATTTGTCGTGAACTGACGTCCTTTCCTAAACATTCGTGCCCAGCCTGTCACGGTTTTCTTCGACACACATTTGTCACTGCCTGCACTCTTCGATGAATGTCCACTGGTCGACATTATTTAAATGAAAGAAACTGAATCACCGCTCTTTGAGCTTCTTTGGACGGATTATGGACCAACCTGGACATTTCTCAACGGTTAGAAACAGAAACTATGCATCATGGGACGATAAGCACGTGCTCTTTTATTCATTGAGGACTATGACATGATCATTTTTAAAGTACGCAATTACGCGCGGCACGAACGGATTTCAAATGAACGCCCCTTATAGTAATAGTATTAGAATTATTATTATTATTATTATTATTATTATTATTAGTAGTAGTAGTAGTAGTAGTAGTAGTAGTAGTAGTAGTAGTAGTAGTAGTAGTAGTAGTAGTAGTAGTAGTAGTAGTAGTAGTAGTAGTAGTGCCGGTCTCTCTGGCCGAGGGGTTACAACACTTTCTCCGTAATCCCGTTTATCACGCAGAGTCTCGTAGCGGGAGAGAGCTGGAGGGGGTTCGACCCCCGCTGTTGACTTGCGAGATAACTGAGCCGGCCGCTAAGAAAGCAATGGCAAACTACTGAGCGTAATCTTGCCAAGAAATCAACAGACAGCTGAAAGATGCTGCTGTTGAATACGATTTCCTGTAAAGGATATGCGAATTTAAAAAAGTAGTAGTAGTAGTAGTAGTAGTAGTAGTAGTAGTAGTAGCAGCAGTAGTAGTAGTAGTAGTAGTAGTAGTAGTAGTTGTTGTTGTTGTAGTAGTAGTAGTAGTAGTAGTAGTAGTAGTAGTAGTAGTAGTAGTAGTAGTAGTAGTAGTAGTAGTAGTAGTAGTAGTAGTAGTAGTGTATATATATATATCATTACCAACCAAATGGCTCCGATATGGACCAACCATAAGTTGTATATAGCAAGAATCTCTTCCAAGCCAAAGACTGTACGTGTGATCCTGAGTGTATCACTCGTCGAGTGCCGTTTCATCCACAGATTTATGACAAACACCATATCAGTGAGTCATGTTGTACTGTGTTTTGCACATTTCTCATTCGTTAATAAAGCATATATTGATAGTTTTGTTGGTGTCCAAGATAAGCTTCACCCGTGATGTGTGAATGAAATAATGCAGGAAAGGAGAGAAATACAAATGGTAGAATGTCAGACGGACCTGAATGCCTAAATCTTAACTCTGAAAATTAAGTTTGTTCTTTAGTTCGTTTGTTGGGAAGCAAACAATAGTAACACAACCAACCTATCATTTATGCGGTAAGAGGCTACTGAGAAAGATTGTGCTTATGGAAGACTACATAATGACGTAAAATACACATTGGCACCTTGCCGTCTTGACAGACGATAGTTTTGTGCTTCAAAAAGCATTTTGTTTTAAACCCATGGTGTGAGCGAATGTGTCTGATAAGGCCAATTCGCGCTGTAAATGTTCGTTCACAGTGGGTGCATGTGAACACGTGGTCATTTCCACCATCATGCACCATCTTACGTCTCACACGCTCGGTGTGTGACTTATCTGCAATAATTTTCTCCTTTGTCTTTATTCCATTTCTGATCTTTGCCCTCCATGCAACACGTTCAGCGGCGACTTGCTCCCACTGTGCATTATCAATGCCTGTATCAATCATGTCCCGCTTACACACATCTTTGTATCGTAGTAGAGGCCGACCCTGAGATCTCTTACCCATCTGTAATTCACCAAAAAAGATGTCCTTTGGTATTCTACCATCATCCATCCTCCTAAGATGTCCTATCCATCTAAGTCTACGAAGACTGAGCATGGAATAAACCGTCACACAACCTGATCTTTCCAATACTTCAGTATTTGTGATTTTGTCTTGCCACTTAATACCAAGAATTCTTCGCAGACACCGCATATGAAAGCTGTTTAAACGTTTCTCTTGGTGTGAGTAAGTTGTCCAGGTTTCACTGCCATAAAGAAGAGTACTAAGGACACAGGCTTGATAGACAAGGACTTTTGTTTTGGCAGTAAGCTTCCTGTTCTCCCAGACTCTTTTTCTTAACCTGTTCATTGTTGTTGCTGCCTTACCAATCCGGATGTTGATTTCCTGATCTAGGGATAATTTGCTATTTACCACTGATCCTAGATATGTAAAATGGTCTACCATCTCTAGTTCGGCGTCGTCAATAAAGATTGATGGTACCCCATGTGCACCTTGTGACATAATCTGTGTCTTCTTTTTGCTAATTGTTAAACCAAATTCAGAACAAGCATTGGAGAATGCAGATAGTAGACATTGCAATTCTTCCTCAGAGTGGGTCGTAACTGCAGCATCATCTGCAAAAAGCAACTCTCTGATCAGTACCCTCCTAATTTTGGTCTTGGCCTTCAATCTCTGAGCATTGTAGAGGCCGCCATCTGAGCGTGAGTGAATGTATATACCACCATCCTGATCACGAAAGGCATATTTCAGTAGAAGTGAAAAGTATATTCCAAAGAGGGTGGGAGCTAGTACACAACCTTGCTTAACTCCACTCTTGATTTCAAACTCTTCAGAAGTTGCACCATCAAACTTGATTATACCCTTCATGCCTGTGTGGAACGATTCCACAATGGACAGAAGAGCTGGTGGGCAGCCAATCTTCTTTAGTGCCTTGAACAGACCCTCACGACTGACCAAATCAAAAGCGTTTGTTAGGTCGATGAAGGCAATAAACAGTGGTTGATTCTGTTCACGGCATTTTTCTTGCATTTGTCGCAATGAGAATATCATATCAATGGTAGACCGGTTCTGTCGAAAGCCACACTGTGATTCGGGGTAGACTTGATCTCCTAGGACTTGAAGTCTGCGCAGAACAATTCTAGGCAAATACTTTTCCAACAATACACAGAAGTGAGATACCCCTATAGTTGTTGCAGTCGCTCCGATCGCCCTTGTTCTTGTACAGTGTTATGATGCTTGAATCTTTGAAATCCTGTGGGACTTGTCTTTCTCGCCAGCATAGCTCTATTAGCTGGTGGAACTGTAGAGTGAGTGTGTCTTGCTTACTCCTGATAACCTCTATTGGAATCCCATCCTTACCTGGAGCCTTGCCAGATGCAAGTTCATTAATAGCACACTTAACTTCTGTTATGGTGGGAAGTGTGTCCAGGTGGTCAAGAGTTGGTAGAGCCTCTATTGCGTTGAGGGCATCATCCGCTAGTTTAGTCTCACTTGAGTAAAGCTCCAAATAGTGCTCTACCCATCTGTCCATCTGCTGTTTCTTATCAGTTATGATTTCTCCAGTCAAGGTTTTCAATGGTGCACTTCTTTTGATCATCGGACCACAGGCTTTCTTTATTCCTTCATACATGCTTCTGATGTTTCCCTTATCACTTGCGATTTGAATGGGCTCACATAACTTGATCAATAATCATTTGCACACTGCCTGGCAGACTTTTGCACATCCTTCCTAGCTTGCTTTAGCTCACTCAGAGTGTTACGCGTTGGTCTTTCCTTGTTTCTTAAGAGAGCTATTGTCTTCTTATCAATCAAGGGCTGCAGTAGTCTGGCTGTTTGCCGCAAACCAGTCCTGCCTCTTATGATCCACAATGCCGTAAACCCCTACGGCAGTTTTATAAAGAGTTTCCTTAAGTTGACCCCAATTTTCACTTACTGTACAGTTTTCTTGTGTATCAGTGAAAGCATCTTCAAGTTGCTGTTGAAACTGAAAGCACTTTTCAGGATCATGAGTGTTAATAATATTACTCCTGGGGCTAGATTTGTGTTTAGCTGTGTAGATTCTCTTTGGTCTCAGTCTAACCCTTGCAACAACCAAAGAATGATCCGTATCACAGTCAGCACTGTGGTAACTTCGAGTCATTGACGTATGAATCAGACGTTGTCTCTGTGGGATGATGAAGTCCTGCTGGTGCCAATGGCCAGATCTTGGATATTTCCATGTGACCTTATACAGCTCTTATTGTTTTAAAAAGGAGTTTGTAATACATAGGTCATTTCTGGTGCAATGCTTCGGCAGCCTTTGCCCATTTTCATTCATGCGACCGATGTTGTATTTTCCAAGGCACACTGGCCATGAACTCGAGTCCTTGCCCACACGAGCATTGAAATCACCGAGCATATAAATGTAGTCAGATTTTAGAACTGCCTTGATCACGGAGTCTAACTCCTCATATAACGAATCCTTCACATCATCAGAGGAATCGAGTGTCGGTGCATATGCAGTAATAATGGTAGCAAAACCTCAAGAGGTTGCCAAGCGCAGGGATAATTGTCTTTCATTTCCTCCTGCTGGAATTTCAATAATTTCCAGTAGCGAATTCTTCACTGCAAAGACCACACCGTGTTGCCTTTTTTTCTGCTTGCCCTCTACCCTTCCAAAACAAGGTGTAATTGTTTTCCCTGAGTGACCCTTCCTCAGCGAGGCGAGTCTCCTGCAGGCCAGCAATATCAATGTTAAGACGATTGAGTTGGCATCAATCACAGCCGTTTTTCTCACATCGTCAATATTGGTCAAATCAGTGGAAAATCCTGGACACATGATTCTCACGTTCCAGGTTGCAAGCTGTAGTTTGAGGTTTCTATTTTTCTTTTTATTAGTACCTGGTGCATTGGTTTTACAGCCTGCGATTCAGATTTTGTCCTAGCCCCAAGCACCCATTGAAACAGGCAGGCTGTGGCGGATCAGCACCCAACTGGCCATGGGCTGCCCAGCTTGAGGCGGGCGGTAGCTGATCAGTAACACCTGTAGGTGTCTCCCACCGTCAGAGGCAACGCGTGGCGCCCCATGTCTACGCCTATTGACAGTTGATTTATAACTAGTAACAATTGCCTCTCGCTTTGATTCCGAGACCAGTTAAGACCAGGGATGGAGTTATTGACTCTCCATAGCACAATGTCTGAGCTAAAATATAGAGATCATGTGTTGCCCATGCAGCATGATCCCTCTCTCGGCCTGCCTAGTTCACTCCAGAGGAAAGGTAACACCCCTACATCTGGAACAAGACAAGCTGCAGAAGCTGCTGGATCAGCAAAGTAATGCTCTTACTGTCCGCAAATCCAGTAACAAATTAACAAGCTCATAAAGAACAACGGAATAGCTCAGCCATCAAGAGAAAGGAAGCTCTTCTAGAAAAGTTATGACATGTTGAGGAGAACAACCGTGAAGATGGTGTTTGGGGGGAAAAGTCACTCATCATCAGGTGAAATGCCGGGAGGCGTGTGCGGTCATGTTTCGCCATCTCACACGATCACCAGAGTCGTGGATCATCTCAGTGTTCTTGTCTCGACCTATACGGCATGGGCATGTTATCCAGATATTTACTTCTCTGCTTTCGCTTTGTTCTTTTCTCCTCAATAATTTCAATTGTCACCAAGTTCTCCAATGTATTTCTTCTCATAATGTGTCCAAAAATTGTGACTGTCTATGTCTAATTTCTCTAATCTGTTTGACGATTTGAATGAAAATGGACCGAACTAAAGAATTAAAACTCAGCTGTTCAGAAGACTCACAAACTACCACAACAACAAAACAATTAACGGCCAATTGTGTGGCAGCGACTAACCTTCCCCAGCAGGGATCCGCCTTGATCTCAGTGTCCTGGTCGTCTTGGTAGTTGGGTGCGGACTGTGGGTTTGGTTTGTTACCAATCAGATTAGACGTATAATGATTCATTCCAAGGAAGTCATAGGCACCTATGGAGGTTAAAACTTGAGAGTTAAATACACCTATATTTAGAAATGAATAGATTCATATGCAAACAGGCGTCCTATAGAAAGTATATGGAATAGAAAGAAAAAGCAGCGGCTGCAGCAGGATATAACAATATGAATTGGAAACAAATAGGTATATTAAACTCCTGCGAGAAAAAAGGTACTAAACATCAACAACGTTGCACATACCTTACAAGGAGATCCATCGTATCGCGAAATACAGGTGAAAATCCGAAATCAGAAGCACTCAATAAATATATAAAATGAATAATAAAATAAAATAAAATAAAATAAACTACACACAAACGCGTACAATACGACACACAGGACTACCGACGTTTCGATTCTCAGAATCTTTGTCAAGGACACCACAGATAGCTAGCACAGCGAAATACAGCAAACAAAGAAAAACACACACGAACTATTACTATGCCATGTGGGGCAGAAAAGGTGGCTTGGTTAGCTGCGAAGGCGCTCCGTGGCTGCAGAGTTAAAAGTGGGTTGCAAGATAGGATTTAAGTAGCCAATATGTGAACAGTCTGCTATGAAAATATAAGGGTGTGGGGACAATTAGGTACAGATATAGGGGGGGGGGTGGGGGGAGACAGCATAGTAATAGATAGTGTAAACAATTGGGGAAGATGCCACAGTTATATCGTAGCGTCCACAACAGTATTGATACCTGTTGGATGGATGCATCCCAGATTGTTGATTAGCTGGCATTCAATTTTGAGCCTGACGGAGCTATTGGAGTAGCAGGGATTTAATTCGATGACACATACATCGTCCCTACACGCACACTTGTGAGACTCGCTGAATTGGTCCTCAACAATAATTCCTTTGAGTTCAATGGCCAATACTTTGAACAAATCAGCGGTGTCGCCATGGGCACTAAAATGGGACCCAGCTACGCATGTGTATTTATGGGACAACTGAAACACCAGATTGAACTCAGTTATGATGGTCTTCTCCCTTCTTTTTACCGACGCTACATCGATGACGGCATAGGACTCACTGACATGTCAGAGGCGGAACTTAACCGTTTCATTAATTATGTCTATAACTTCCATCCATCGATCAAATTCACCACATAAATTTCTACCACCTCTATCAATTTCCTTGACACCACTATTAAATTAAACCCTACAGGCCTCACGACCTCCGTGTAATAAAACCTACTGATGCTCACGGTTTCCTCCTGTACAGATCATCCCACCCCAAAAGCTGCAAAGATTCCATCCCATATTCCCAGCTATTCCGCCTTCGTCGTATCTTTCAGGACGATAATGACTTCCTCGAGAGAGCCCATGAAATGCTGAACTTTTTCCGCAGACGGTCCTACCCAGAGGACATCTTGTCTACAACTTTCTGTCGCATAACCCAGGTCTCGCGGGAAATGTCCCTCACCAAACATACGCTACCTCCGAACAATGAACCCAAGCTTATCCTCACCTTCCATCCACATGCCTATGCCATCAAGCATATTTTGCTGAGACACTGGTATATCTTGGAATCCGATCCAACCACTCGTGAGGTATTCTCCAATCGCCCTAGGGTAATTTTCCGCCGTAACCAGAGCCTCAGAGACCACCTTGTGCATAGTCGCCTCCTCACGGTTACTCCAACTGTGGCCACATTCGAATGCCATCGTAACTACTGTCTGACATGCCCATACGTTGTTCAGACACCAGAGATTGCATTTCAGCGAGGCATCTTCACCTTGAAAGATTCTTTCACTTGTACATCCCGCAATCTGATTTATGTCATCATCTGCAAACGATGTGACTAGAAATACATTGGCCAAACGGGCAGACGTCTTGCTGACCGTTTTAGAGAACACCACAGAGACATCAATCAGGGCGCTGACAAACCTGTCCCCAACCATTTCAATTCCTCCAACCATAATGGAGTCGACGATGTATGTGTCACCGCATTAAAACCCTGCTACTCCAATAGCTCCGTCAGGCTCAAAATTGAATGCCAGCTAATCAACAATCTGGGATGCATCCATCCAGCAGGTGTCAATACTGTTGTGGACGCTACGGTATAACTGTGGCATCTTCCCCAATTGTTTACACTATCTATTACTATGCTGTCCCCCCCCCCCCCCAACCGATATCTATACCTTACTGTCCCCACACCCTTATATTTTCATAGCAGACTGTTCACATTTTTTTGGCTACTTAAATCCTATCTGGAAACCCACCTTTTCTGCCCCACATGGCATAGGGTTAATTCGTGTTTTTTTTCTTTGTTTGTTGTATTTCGTTGTATTAGCTATCTGTGGTGTCCTTGACAAAGATTCTGAGAATCGAAACGTCGGTAGTCCTGTGTGTCGTATTGTACGCGTTTGTGTGTAGTTTATTTTATTTTATTTTATTTTATTATTCATTTTATATATTTATTGAGTGCTTCTGATTTCGGATTTTCACCTATATTTCGCGATACGATGAATCTCATTGTAAGGTATGTGCAACGTTGTTGATGTTTAGTACGTTTCTTCTCGCAGGAGTTTAATATACCTATTTGTTTCCAATTCATATAGAAAGTACAGTTTGAATTAATCATGCCTAGATTTATAAATGAAAAGTATTTCATGCAATATAAGTCACTACAATTGAATTAATAAAGACAGTTATGAAATGTTGTATAGAGCCTTCTTTGCTATATAACAGTGAATCATGGAACATGAATGCAACACTTTTGAAGAGATTAGACGCAAAGAAGATACTGTTCCAGATGAGACGAATGTTGCGAATAACTTGGACTGCCAGAGTAAATATCAACGATGGCATGGCAGATAATAACAGTAAAACAGTATCAATCAAGCAGGTGCCGTCTCTACAACGAAGGCTGGCTGCAATGGATCTCCAACACTGTTGTCTTTCGCCCTGACTGTACATTCTGTCAGGCTGATGTTCCTCCAGTATGGTTTTTATGAGTATCTTGTCTTTTAACGTAGCCGAACTATTTCAATTGCCTCCTCTTTATTTTTTTCATAAACTCTCTCTTCATTTCCAGGTTTTCTAGAACCTCTGCATTTGATTGATTTTGTTTCCATGAAATACAACATATTCATCTCTATATCCACATCTCCAGGGCTTCTATGCGACTTTCTAGTTACTTGTTCAATGTCCAGGCTTCTGCAATTGATACCAGTTTGTTCGTAAGTATGGTTTCCAATTTGCAGGAGGCCACCTGTACCATGGCAATTCTTGATTTAATCTCTGCAAGGCATCTTTCATAAGATGTTATGACTAGTCCGAGATATTTATACCGATCCACCTGTTTATGAATATTTTCATTCACTTGGATGTTAGTTTGTTAGTCTTTCCTCTTGAGCCCAAGGCAGAAGTCATTGCTCTCCATGTCTGGCGGTTCGCTGCTACCTGTTGTAGATCTTGGATGTTTACTTCGCCGTTGAATGAGCATTCTCTGATGATGGTTCAACGCAGGGTCTCTCTTAGTCTTCCCGTTTTCTTTTCCCTACCGGTGACCATATGAGGGCTTAGTAGGGGAGTCTTGTCTTGTCCATTCTGAGTGTCACGGAAAATAAACTTGTTAGTTGCGATCGATGACAAACAAGACCCGACATTAGTCTGCAAAAACAACCGACCCTTTGATGTTGTGCAGACTGAGAAAAATACGTCGTTAAAACTGTCTACACACGATCGGCATTTCTAACTGAGAAACAAGATACGTCGCGTCAAAATGTCTACCCCTGGTCGGCGAATCTTTCTGATGTGGGTTGTTCGAGAAACGAATAACAACGCCAAACGTCTGCCAATGGCGGTAGTAGCCTTTGAAGTGCTAGACGGAAAGTCTGGACAGACGCGGGATGGATTCTGTGATGTGGGGAATTCTGTGGTTCACAGACAGACTGAACTATTGATGTACGGGACAAAGAATTTCCCCAAATGAAAGCAAATTTGACGGCGGATTGACTCCAGTTAGTCTAGAACAGGAGGAGGAAACCAGATTCTGGACGGATCAGCGTCTAGACTTTTTGGTGACGTCACTCCAGCCCATATAAAAAGCGTTGCGGTAAACAAGTGGAGTTAGTCGATCAAGATTTCTGAAGTGGGAAAGATCGGTGCAGTTTTCCGAGTTGTGCTCAATGAAAGAAACTAGGGTGTCAAATTGTTGATATTTATCGGCGGACATAGATCCAGTCTGTGACTGCCTAGTTTCGATTAGCAACCGGAATAGGCATATGGTAGGCTATTAATCATATCTAACTTAGAGTATGATTAGGAATAGAGTACAGTACTGTGCGGTGATATAATGTATTATAGGTGCGGTGATATAATGTATTATAGGTGTGGTGATATAATGTATTATGATTAGTGATAGAATGTTCTATAAGTGCGGTGCTAGAAAGTATCATAGGAGCGTCGGCACTAGTATTCCTATTGTGTGGCTTCAACTAGCTTGTGTGATATATCATTTTACTCAGGGAGTTGAGGACAATGTAGTGGAGTAATAATTAGAGAGATTAAGGATGGTTGAGAGGGAGGAGAGGAATGTGAAATGGTAGGATCTTCCAGTAGGGCATCTGCTGGGTTTCTACCCGTTCCTTTATTCTTTCCTGGTGTTGCCATGTCTCAGATCATATGATGAGTTATTTGGCCGTATGACAGAGATCGGATCTCTGTTATAGATCTGAGTGCTGCTATTGGCCTACACTCACCTAATTCCGGCCAGGACTGAGTTGCCCTCACCATAGTATTCTCTATTCTACAGGTTCCATTTACAGGTCCACGTATGTGTGCTATGATTTTCAACAGTGAAGCTAACACATTTTAGAAGATGATGGCTCAGAATTTGAAGACAGAAGTTGCTGAGAGGCCGCTACATTGGGCTTATACCCAAGTTGGTTTGCGGGAACCTGGCTTCTGCTGAGCAGGACATGCTGATGAGATTTATGTTTAGCAAGTGATAGTTGTATCACTGAACAGTCAGAACATTGTAGATATACACTACTGATACCAGGAACATTCATACAAAATTTATACTGATACCTAGAACATTCAGAGTGTGGTGTTAATATGGGGAATCTTTAAAACCAGTGACACTAGATCATTAAGATTTCCCCAGTAACAGTGACAATAGGGTTAGAATTTTTCTGATTAACAATCAGTTAAGTAACAGAGGAAATTCATAGTGGGAATCAGATTGAAGACTCTCATTAGACAGTGTTTGTCATGGGTGTCCAAGCATCCTAGTGGTTCAAGAGACAACGGAGGAAGTCTTCACGTGACCGGAGGAGCATCACCTTGGTGAGGTAGCTTGTCTGGAATACATGGTGCTAGTGTGTTCTCAGCACAAGTGATGAGAATGACTATACTCCTGAACACTGATCTGAGTCTATAGACACTTTAGAGTACACGTCACACATTCTACACCTTATATACACACACACTTCTCCTACATATACTCTTTGCTTTAATAAATTTCTTGTTTTTATTTGTTGAAGCTAGAGTTGTCAAGTATGTTATGTTGGGGAAGAATGAGAGGGGGGGCATGATCCAGGGGTGAGTAAGAGTGAGAAGAAGGTGTGTTCAGATTGAGGGAGTGTTGTGGACGGAGTCTGCTGGATATCTCCAGGATAGAGATATTGAATTAAAACAAATGTGGGTGTTGATTCCCCTCACTCCAGGGACGACACTAAAGTGGTAAAGAAGAACAAATAACTGCTACGACATTCATTCTTTACACACACGACACTGAGTACATGGCCGATGTAGTTCCAACAGCGTTGTCTTATAAAATTCTGGCTCTAAATATTACGATGCTTCGCACAAACTTGAATGTTACAATGTGGTATTTCTTTCCTCTTGGAGACAAACATGAAAAGTTTGCTACAAACCCAGTTCCTGAGGCTCAAGATCCCCCTGCCCTACACTGTAAGATATTATAGGCAGTAGATGACAGTTTTTTGTGTGTGTTTTGTTTACATTAAGACCTGTCTATAATCGTCTCTAGTGCTAGACAACACATACAGACCTCAGCTATCTACAGCTGTGTGGCATGCTTTAATTAAAACATCAGAGAAAATGAACATTTGTTGGATCATTTCCCCAGGGCACGCTGGTGTTGTGGGAAACGAGCAGGCAGACAAATTGGCTGGGTCGGCACCGTTAGATGAGGCCGATAACGCAGACGTGGTCGGGACCCTTTGGGATCATGTATAGTTTGACAGAACAGATAAATCATCATATAGAGACTGGTGCTGCACGGAGCGACCAGAGGATCTGGCTGACACTCAGTACTTCGAAGACAGGTCAGACGGATACCAAATAAGACTGCAAGGGGTAACATTAGTGCTCGCTGATTGTTGCATATGAGGATGGAACACGTATGGGAATGACCTAGTGTTGTGATGTAGATTCTTGACTCAGCTCAACTCAGCTATCACTTCTGAAGTGTATTAATAATACATATAAAAATTGTACCTTTGTTCTGTTCTTTTTCGTTGTCAGTAAATTCCGGGAGTCGACTTGTGGCAAAGCCTTGTCGTTTGCTCTTCTCCGCAATTATGTCTTTCATGGCTTGTGGGTAATCACCGCTTCCGGAAAAGATGGCATTGCCAAACCTATATGTGACAGAGAAAATCTGCATTAGACTAGAGCAGAGACAGGGAACGTCAGGTCTGAGGCCGTAATAAGCCCACAAAATCATTGGGCCCTGTTAAGGCAACCGCATGTGAGACTCGACATTAAATACATATAAGATATTTATAAACAATCATCTATAAATCTAGCAGCAGAGGTCAGGACGAGCAATGGATGAGATCGCTCGCTCTTAAACATCCGGTGTGCTGATGCCGAGGTAGCGGATTTAATCATTACACCGGTCAGTTGAAATAAAATGTTGACTTCTCGTCATTAACGTGGGGACGTATATTACAAGTCCCTCAGAAAAGAAATGGGAGTGGGTTTGCCTGATGGTGAGGGACACTGATAACTGAGAAAGCTAATCAACAGGAAAAATTAGTCAAGTGCACTCGAAGTAGTAGCATGTGTATGGACCACACTTGAGTTCAAACCGAGCGAACGAAACAAAGATATAGCAGCAACATTATTCATACCAACTATCACCACACGCAGTTCCAGTCATCACAGTAGCAATGGGTTAATTATTCGTTTTTACGAAATATAGCAGACTAATTTTGAATTTGGTTATGTTGTATGACCCGTGAAGGATTTTTATTAATATCCAATTGGTCCTCTGAAGAAAAAAGGCTCCCCAAGCCTGGACCAGAGACAGGTACATCTTTTGGAAGCAGCTGAGGCCCCGTCGTTTCATGTCAAAGATTAGTTAGCTGATGTTAACCCCATTCTAATCTCTATCTAGTGGATTGAATGACCAACTGCTTCGAACAAGGATGGTCACATGTACAAGATGTGTTTGTTAGCAATCCATGAGCAGTTGAATATCCCAGAGAGTAGACCGTAATGGCATCTGCACTGGAAACACCTTAAAATTAGACATATAAACGTGTTCCGGTTACTGGCAATCTGTCCAATCTGTACTCGGTATAACATTGGTTTTTTTTGTTTGTTTTTTGCATATCCTTTACAGGACATCGCTGTCAACATCAGCATCTTTCAGCTGTCTGTTGATTTCTTGGCAAGATTACGCTCAGTAGTTTGCCATTGCTTTCTGAGCGGCCGGCTCAGTATCCCGCAAGTAACCAGCGGGGGTCGAACTGCTCCCAGTTCTCTCCCGCTACGAGACTCTGCGTGATAAACGGGATTACGGAGAAAGTGTTGTAGCCCCTCAGCCAGAGAGACCGGGTTATAATGGTATATTAAGTTGAGGAACAATTTAATATTTGGATGTGTCATCATTCATCATTGACATCTTTCCGTCTTTGCAGACGATAGTTTGTTACATTGCGCTTTACAAATGCACAATAACTACAACCCATGGTGGCTGCGAATATGACTGATCAGGTCAATTCGCGCTGTACATGTTAGTCCACAATGAATGCATGTGAACACATGGGCATTTTCACCATCACGCACCATCTTACGTCTCAGGTGCTCAGTGAGTGACCTATCTGCAATCATATTCTCCTTTGTCTTTATTCCATATCTTATAGTTGCCCTTCATGCAATACGTTCAGCGGCAACTTGCTCCCAATGTGCATTATCAATGCCTGTATCAATCATGTCCCGCTTACACACATCTTTGTATCGCACTAGAGGCCGACCTCGAGATCTTTTACCCATCTGTAATTCACCATAAAAAAATATGTCCTTTGGTATTCTACCATCATCCATCCTCCTAATGTGTCTACGAAAACTGAGCATGGAACAAACCGTCACACAACCTGATCTGTCCAATACTTCAGTAATTGTGATTTTGTCTTGCCACTTAATACCAAGTATTCTTCGCAGATACCACAAATGAAAGCAGTTTAAACGTTTCTCTTGGTGTAAATAAGTTGACCAGGCTTCACTGCCATAAGAAGATAGTAGACCATTTTACATATTTAGGATCAGAGGCGAATAGCAAATTATCACTAGATCAGGAAATCAATGGTAGGATTGTTAAGGCAGGGACAACAATGAGAAGGTTAATAAAAAGAGTCTGGGAGAACAGGAAGCTTACAGGATATGTCCAAAAATGACCTTATACTGACAATGGGATAAACGCTTGGGGCAATGGTTCAACACTAGTTCTTGTCGTTCGCTGCGGGATGGAAAGACTGGGCATTTGTTCCTGTGTGCACTCAGAGCTACAAAATGTGATGGTCCTTAACAATTCTTATACGCAAAGCAGGTTGCTACTACTATGTTTAATATAAACAAAGCAAAATAAAAGTGCAGGTGATTAGAATAAACATAATAATACATGCAATGACCAAGACTTACAAGATGCAAATTAACAATGTAAACTGATTAGATAAATAACACGTAGACAGTTACATTTTTTAGAAGAAATAAATTAAAAAACTTTGTGACAACTGGCAAGATTGATAAGAAAGAAAAAGTGGAAGACAGAGAAATAAATATATGGATGGCTTGGCTATGTGGAATGGTCGAGACAAGCTGATCCGCTACTATAGTGATTGTGCGCGATGGCGAAACAAGCCCCACCCAGGCTTATCGACAAGGCACATGATGATGAAGAATCATAGATACAGAAATAACCATAACAAAATGTACCCACCAGCCTATCTTGAACTGTATTGCTCTGTCAGCAGCGATGGCATCTTCTATAGAATCTGTCAGTGGCTCCTTCCACTCAATGTCCAGTGTTATGCCCACCATACCTAGGACGATCAAGGTATGTAAGCTCCATCTGGCATTGAGCGGGGTCTGTCACAGACGCAGACTTACATGGACACACGGATAAGCATACAAGCACGCACACACACACACACACCCACCCACCCACCCACACACACACACACACATATATATATATATATATATACATACATATATATATATATATATATATATATATATATATATATATATATATATATATATATATATATATATATATATATATATATATATATATATATATATATATATATATATACTCCGGTATTGAATCAGTTAATTCTAAAATTACATATATTTCTCACTGGATAAGCTAACTGTAAAATTACATGTTAAATATTACTTATGCATACCTTGAACATGTAATGAATGAAACCATATTTTGGCGAAAGAATAACCTACCCCCATACTTATCCTTGAAGTTGTCCTTGTAGATGTGATAGGCTCGAGTGTGGGAACGGATGATGTTGTGAGCCACACGGTAGACTCCATCGCCAGGCTCGCTAATTCCTGGCGCGAACGCCCCGATGCCGTAGCCTAGCCAGCTGACCACGTAGGCTTCGTTAAAGGTGATCCAATGCTTGACCTGTAGGGATTCAAGGCTCCGGAACTTAGCAGTAAGTCGTGGTGTGCGTGTGTGTGTGTGTGTGTGTGTGTGTGTGTGTGTGTGTGTGTGTGTGTGTGTGTTGTTCGCATACCATTTACAGGACATCGCTGTCAACATCAGCATCTTTCAGCTGGTTGTTGATTTTTTGGCAATATTACGCTCAGTAGTTTGCCATTGCTTTCTGAACCACCGGCTCACATACCCCTAAGTTACTGACGCGGAGAGAACCGCTACCGATTCTCGCGCACGTCACATTACTCATGAGAGTATACGGGATTACGGAGAAAGTCGTATAACCCCTAGAGCAGGGAGACAAGTCGTGTGTACACAGTAGTTATTCTGATACGCAATTAGTACCAGATATTGTGTATTCTTTACAGAACGTCGCAGTCAACACCAGCATTGATTTTTATCGGCGATGTGTGATTTCTTGGCAAGTTTACGTTCAGTAATTTGCTATTGCTTTCTGAACAAATGGCACTCATACTGATAAACCAGTGCTGGGAGGTTTGCTTCCAAATCGCCCCTCAGATAGTTAGTTATATATCTTTCACAGGCCGTCGCAGTTATCCCCAGCATTCTTTGGCTGTGTTTATGATTTTTGACACGTTTATGTTCAGTAGTTTGTCATAACCTTCTCAACGACCCGCACTAGTACCATTCTATTAAAATCAGCTTAAAGCTTCCAGATCGCCCTTAGGTGTGCTTCGAACTAGGAATGTTGGTTAAACAACTGCTTTCGTAAACCCTATGCCACAACGCAGGCAATTACCAGAATATGGTTTGTGATTGGATTTTCTCCATGACCCCAACAATTACGACATTTGTCTTTGATTTGTTTGTTTAGAAGCAGTTTCCTGCTATTATTGGATTTTCTCCATGACCCCAACAATTACGACAATTGTTTTTGATTTGTTTGTTTAAAAGCAGTTTCCTGCTATGATTGGATTTTCTCCATGAACCGCAACAAATACGACATTTGTCTTAGATTGTTTGTTTAGAAGCAGTTTCCTGCTACGGTTGTTTAGTGCGGTAATGCCATCTAATTGTGAAGGCCGGAGTACGCGCTGATTTAGGTAGTCAGTCTTTTTCTCACATTTACAGGCAATGATGAACACCGGCATCGAACCAACATCAGACCGTGATCTTGACTTCATCAGAGCAGTTTGCTATCAACCTCGCTAACGCACCCATAAATCAATCAAATGTGTTCTCCTGAATGTTTCATTTGGTTTGAAAAAGCTAAAGAATTGCATTTCCGAAGCTTGGTTCAAATTGGAATATCCTTTACTGTATTATTTATTACTTTAAATGTCAATCCTGCAAACGATTTTACCTGATTGTCATTTTATCTAACGTTACGCTACCCTTCCTCTCTATGTCACATCCACACATATACACACATATACAAATATATATATACATATATACACACATACACACGCATACACACATATACATATTGATACATAAATTATAGTTTCACGTAAGTACCCTGTCTCCAATACATAATCCTCTCATCCTGTCCCAATACGTACACACCGACATTGTCTCCTCACACGTACACACTGACACTGTCTACCCAGAAGTACAAACCTACATTGTCCCCCCACACGTACACACTGACACTGTCTCTCCACACAACCACACCTACACTGTCCCCCACCCCCACATTCACAGACAAACCTGCACTGTCTCCCCACAAACATGCACCTACACCGTCTCCCCACACAAATCCACCTACACCGTCTCCCCACACAAACAAATTAATACTATTTCCCCACACAAACACACCTACATTGTCTCCCAACACGTACACACCTACACTGTCTCCCCACACAAACACCTACACTGTCTCCCCACACATACACAAATACACACCTACACTGTCTCCCCCCCACACACACACCTACACTGTCTCCCCACACATACACACCTACATTGTCTCCACACACAAACACTCATACACTGTCTCCCGAAACACACACCTACACTGTCTCCCCACACATACACACCTACACTCTCTCCCGACACATACACACCTACACTGTCTACCCACACACACACACACCTACACTATATTCCCACACACACACACCTACACTGTCTCCCCACACATATACACCTACACTGTCTTCCCACACACACACCTACACTGTCTCCCCACACATACACACCTGCCCTGTCTCCCATCCATACACACCTGCCCTATCTCCCCACCCATACACACATGCCCTGTCTCCCCACCCATACACACCTGCCCTGTCTCCCACCCATACACACTTAAACTATCTCCCAACATACACACACAAACACCTGCACTGTCTCCCCATACAAATACGCCTACATTGTCTCCCCACACAAACACACATACACTGTCTCCCCACACAAACACACTTACACTGTCTCCCCACACATACACACCTACACTGTCTCCCCACACATACACACCTGCCCTGTCTCCCCACACATACACACCTACACTGTCTCCCCACAAATACACACCTACCCTGTCTCTCCACACATACACACCTACATTGTCTCACCACAAATACCCACCTACACTGTCTCCCAACATATACGAACCTACACTGTCTCCCCACACATATACATCTGCCCTGTCTCCCACACATACACACTTAAACTGTCTCCCAACACGTACACACCTGCACTGTCTTCCCAAATATACACACCTACCCCGTTTCCCCACACGAAATAACTACACTGTTTCTCACACGAACACATCTATCGTTTCTTCCCACATTTACACACCTTCTCTGTTACCTCACATACTTCCCACGTACACACCTACCCTGTAACCCCACAAGTACACATCTACCCTATAGCCCCACACATACACACCTACCCTGTAACCTCACACGTTCACACCTAACCTATTTTCCCACACATGCACACCTACCCAGTAACCTCACAAATACACACCTACCCTGTAACCTCACACGTTCACACCTTACATATCTCCCACACACGTTCACACCTACCCTGTCTCCGAACTGCTCAAAACAGAGTCTGGCGTATTCCCCGAACCAGTCCACGACATTGTCATTCTTCCAGCCGCCCCTGTCCTGGAGAAGCTTGAGGGCAGATCCCAGTGATAAAGCGTCACCATAGGAGTTATGCTGAGGACGACATCGGCTACCGGTTGAGAACGGCGATAAGTGACACTTGGGATACTTCCCCCATAATGCTTCAACATCCATCAGCACATGTCCATTTTAATGTATGCTAACTACCTCCTTAGGTGACTGTTAGGTACACATTTAACACGACAACTTCATGGAAATGTAGCGTTAGATGTAGTTCTGTACCTTGTGATATCCAACTCCCTCCTGGCACTGTGGTAGTCTTTACGCAACGAAGTACCTCGACTCTGTTTGTTCATCTCTGGTGTGGAGGTTATAGCTGCACTAGATTATATTAGAAGGCAGCAAGTCAAATGGTTTGGCCATGCAAGTAGGTTACTAACTAACAGTATACCACAACAAGCAATGATGTACAGACCAGATGTACAGGCCGACCACGTAAACGATGGACGCAGGGAATAAGAAAGTCCATGGGAATATCGATAAACGAAGCCCATAAGCGGGCACTCTCCCGCTGTTTATGCTTCATCTCGACACCGCAAGGTACAAGAGGAACATGATGAGATGAGATGGGATGAGATGAGTGGATTCATGATGTACAACGTGGTCTTGCACTAGCAGGCTAACTGGTATAAATATTTCAGAAATTGAAGAAGAAGTTGAAGAAGATGATGATAATTACAATGATGAAGAAGAAACGATACGAAGTAGTAGTAGTAGTAGTAGTAGTAGTAGTAGTAGTAGTAGTAGTAGTAATAGTAGTAGTAGTAGTAGTAGTAGTAATAGTATTAGTAGTAGTAGTAGTAGTAGTAGTAGTAATAGTAGTAGTAGTAGTAGTAGTAGAAGTAGTAGTAGTAGTAGTAGTAGTAGTAGTAGTAGTAGTAGTAGTAGTAGTAGTAGTAGTAGTAGTAGTAGTAGTAGTAGTCAAGAACCGAAATCACTGCACTCGAGGCGTTCCCATAAGTGCACATCCTCATCTTCAACAGCCAGCGAAGAGTTCTAATACTAATGGTGCCCGTTGCAATCTGATTATATGTCCGTATTACCTTGCTTCCGAGTGACGACTGTCGATTAGAGTTTCTGACCACTCCTTGCTGCTGCATTATCTCTAGACTATGATATTTCATCTTTTCTTCTGCATTAATCACATTCTTCCAGAGGGCTTTCACCACATCTGCCGTATCATGCATCAAATCACTACTTAATAATGAGGCACCAGCCAATCTGTCTGCCCGTTCATTTCCAACCACACCAATGTCCTGGAGAAAACATCCATCGAATGCTCACAACTCGCGACCTCTGAATCGATGCAAGCAATTCTGCACGAAGATTGTCTGTCTTAATCTTTACCAGTATGCTTTGAGAATCAGTTACAATCACAAGATCCATATATAGATTGTTCTCCAACCAGCGGAAAGATGTAGTAACCGCCTTTGTCTTCATTCTCAGACTTGAGGTTGTGGTGTCACATGTTAAGCTCTCGTGCACTAGACATCGATCATGTTCCTTTGCTATGAATCCCCATGCACTTTTCTTGCCGCATAACACAGGGCCACCGGTATAGATAATCTCATTGCCAGAACGAGAGTAGTCATGAATTAATTGCTGAATTTCTACTTCCGTAGCGCCTGTTGGCCACTTTACACACACGGCTCAATGTGATTAAAACCCTTCACAAGTCTGGATTTCTATTGGGCACCCTGCCTCTGCCAATCTTCTCAAGTGTATAAACTTCTCTGGTGGTATCTTCTGTCTGTACCATCCACGATCTTCCTCTTAGTAGCCTGCGACCCTTAACTGCATCCAGGGAATCATGCTGGAGTTTTTTCCTGTCCGCAGTTACTTTGAGGTATATCCTTGCCTGTAATACCCTGCGTCTGACCGCAATGGTCGGCAAAGCCAGGATGTATCGCATACACACTATTGTGGTGTCCATTGTACACTCCAGAATCACCCTCAAGGCTTCATTATGTGCTCTAGTTTCACTAGCTTACTCTTTTAGACAGTAAGCATTCCCAGTCCATATTCTACTACTGAAATGATCAAGTGCTGAAAATGTGTGTATAGCATTTTCTGCTCCATTCCCTTGCTGCCATTCTCTTCAGTGCATTGAGCCCCTTCTGACATTTTGTAACCACCACTTCAACATCATCCCAAAAGACAATCTACTTACAAAGGTGATTCCCACGTACTCAGTCAGCTTTCTCTATTCACAGTTCTACCATTTATTGTGAGGCTTGAGAGGTCAGCTTTTACAATCCTATTGTCCAGATAGCACCACAAGATAAGAGCTTTTCTGGGTTAATGACCTCATTCATCTCCGTACAACAATCCATCGCTTTGTTCATTGTCGCCTGCAGCTCCTGAGCTGTTTGATTTCTGCCCCTCCTCTGCTTGTATGCGAGAACATCATCTGCAAATATTAGTATCCATCCAACCGCTGGTCCTTCAAGGCTTGCAATCTTGCTCGTATACACATTGAAATGGACAGGCGAAATTGCCGACCCCTGTGGTAGTCCGGGGGCTATGATACATGGCTCAGAGGTCCAGAGAATCACTCTACGAGAATATAGAACAGTTGCAATCTAGTTCACTAACCAAGAACATATTATCTTCTCCATAAGAGCATACATCAAAATATATGTTTTTGTTGTATGCGTCCTCGAGTTCGAGTGCTGCCACCGCCGTCTCCTCTCTGTTTTGGAACCCTTCATAAACATCATAGGCAGCAGTGGCTGCATTTGATCAAGTATCTTTCCCTGGCAGGTAACTTCCTATGCCTTTCAGGGAGCTTTTTCCTTTCTAAATATTCCTGAAGCTTATCAGCAACGATCTTCTCCAGCATTTTTCCAAAAGTGTGTTCTATAGGTTCATCATCCTAAACCTATATAGCTTTGAATAATCTTTACCTGGTTTTGGAAGTAGTGTTAAGTAGTTGTGCAGCCAATCTTGGTAGTAGTAGTAATAGTAACAACAGCGTAGTAAAAGCATTAGCAGCACAAAATTAGTAGAATATTTATTAGTTATAGTAATAATATTACAAGCACATTTGCTTCGAGTAATAGTAGTAATACTAATAAAAGAATTTGTATTGTTAATATTAATAGTAATATTAGACGTAGCAGTGATAGTAGTAGTGGTGGTAGTAGTAGTGGTAGTAATACTATTAAAATTATTATTTTTAACGGCAATAATAACAACAGTCTAAGTGGTAATATTATTATTATTATTAGTAGTAGTAGTAGATGTTGTTGTTGTTGTATTAGTAGTAGTAGTTGTTGTAGTAGTAGTAGTATAGTAGTAGTAGTAGTAGTGGTGTAGTAGCAGTAGTAGTGGTAGTAGTAGTAGTAGTAGTAGTAGTAGTAGTAGTAGTAGTAGTAGTAGTAGTAGTAGTAGTAGTAGTAGTAGTAGTAGTAGTAGTAGTAGCAGCAGCAGCAGTTGTAGTAATAGTAAAGCTTGGCCATGTGAATCCCATGGGAAAAAAGGGGGATTTTCTAAATAATGTAGGGATGGGATGTTACGGGATGGGACAGGCATAAATTACCATTGGATGGGACAGAAAAACATGTCCCATGTACAAACCTGCACAAATTACCATGCAATGTAACATATTTCCCATGGAAAACCCTGCTAATAGTTGTGGTTTTGGTCGTGGTGGTGTTAGTAATAGTATAATTAGCAGCAGTAGTAATAGAAAAATTATTAGTACCGGTAGCAGTAGTTGTAGTAGAAGTAGTAGTAGTAGTAGGCAGAAGAAGAAGAAACTGAAGAAAATGGTGGTGATGAAGAGGTTATCTGCAAACATCGATTGAACAATCTATTTTATAATGTAATGTTAAAAATGACTCTTACTTTTTAGCTACCAGGGCGTCAATAAGGCGGTTGTAGTAGTCAATGCCGGCTTGGTTCACAGAACCTATAGTCCCGTCTGGCAGAACTCGGCTCCAGGCAATGGAGAATCTATAAAAGTCTACCTGCAATGCAAAAATATGAATATATTTTGGTGGAACTGTGGTAAAGCTGTGAAAATGTAAACAATATAAATTGGCACAAAGTAGTGCAGCTTTACATAACAGAATTACGACACATACAGTATGTTGCCGACGTTACTTCAGAATTCCGAGCTGCGTATGGTAATGTGATGTGTACATACACAGCTCGGAATTCTGTGGTAAGTAAGAACATTTTTTTTTTCCAATTTTCATTTTCTTTTTATTGCTTTCATTGTTTTTATCTTTTTATTCTTCTCGTTCTGTCGTCACGTTTTAATGTAGTTACAGGAGATCTCCGTGACTATATGTTGTGTTTTGTGAATGTGTATGTTTGATGTTGAAGACTAATCACCGCAACGTCCTGTATGTGTCGTAATTCTTCTATGTAAAGCTGTACTACTTTATGTCATTTTACATTGTTTACCTGCAATGTAATTCTACAAGTTACGCCTTCATTTTCTTATCTTTATCTTGTCGTACAGACCAGTCTTCAACATTACTGAACTTTTATTGGCTTGGAAACAAGAGTGATGGAAATCTTGGTTGCTGATAGCAGAGACCGAGGTTGACCAGCACGATGATAAACACATGACATTGCAGACACCTTGGGAATGAGTGTGCATGAAGCAGGAGAGCTGACCAAAGATCGAGAGGCTTTTCGAGGCGCTGTCATGAGACCAACGTTGTGTAAGGGACCTGATGCATGATGGTGGTTTTGATGACTAGATAGATCTGTTTGATCTCCCCAACCTCCAATGACTGTTTATTACCCTTCTGCAACATTTATAAAAAAATTTTTTAATATTTTTTTTTCCAGCTGGGTATATGTGCTTTTGAGCCGTATGCTGAATATCCTAGGTTCACAAATACGAGGGGGCATCAAATGAAATCCTTTATAGTCTGATGTAAATTACAATAAGACTGCTATTGTCTTGTAACTTGCCAATATTGTTATTAAGAATGTAACGAGTGTTGAGCATGTTGCATCGCGGTGCAGACAAACACGGTGGCATCTTAAGAACAGTTTAAAGATGGCCACCCACTTTTGACATACACTAGAGAGGAGAAGCGTTGCGGTCTGTTATCCGTGTTTTGATCAGTGAAGGGATGAAGCGTATAGAAATTCATCGGCAAATGAAGGTCCAGAATGGCGATGCATGCCTGTCAGTCCAGCAAGTGAAAAGGTCAAGTAGAAAGTTTCAAAACGGCTTGACTTCTGTGACATACTATTCACGACCGGCTCAGGCATCGAGGGACAATAGCTGTAATACTTACATTCTGGGAGTTATCAAATGCGGCAATAACTGTAATACTTACATTCTGGAGTTATCAAATACGAAAATAACTTTAATACTTACATTCTAGCAGTTATCAAATGCGACACTAACTGCCATAATTACATTCTGGCAGTTATCAAATGCGACAATAACTGCCATCCTTACATTCTGGCAGTTATCAAATGCGACTATAACAGTCATCCTTACATTCAAGCAGTTCTCAAATGCGGCAAAACTGTAATATTGGATTCCTGCAGACTAATCGACCCTGGGGTAACAATATGATACCTCAGAGCCGATTTGTCTGCAGGAATCCAATAACTTTATCGGCGCTGGAGGACTTGCATTGGAAACAGTGGTGACTACATCGAAAAATGATACATTTGTACTTTCCTTTTTCAAAATATATTCACCCCACAAAAAAAAAAAAAAGATTACGGTTTTCATTTGAAGTGTGTATGCTGTCAGTGGTCTAATTGCTTTACTTTTTGTAGAGTCACTTTGTGTTCTTAGTTTAATTTCTGTCATCATCTTTCCTTCGTCCGCATATGTTATTCATTTCATAATTAGGTAGGGCAAACTGTTCTTTCTTGCTGTCTTTGTAGTAGTGCCATTTCGCGATGAGTGCACTAGACTAATTTTGCGAGTGTAAGTGCTTTCCCTAATACCAGTGTCCTTCGTCATCAGGCGAAACTATTCAACATCTGAGGACTTGTAATTTACGTCCCAAAGTCAAGGACGACAAGTCAACACTCTAGTTCAACTGACTGGTGCAGGGGTTGAATCTACTACCTCGGAAAAAGCACACCGGAAGATTAGGATTATCGATTTTTTTTCTTCATTCGGCTATGCTGACCGCATTGTAGAAAATACACTACCACTTTGTCTTCTTCTGCCCTTTTTCTCCGAATAAAGCATTTAGCCTCAAGCAAAGACAATAAGATATCTTATCATTTCTCCCTTCAATGCCCTCTCAGTCATTAGGTAATCCTCTAATTACTTTAGAAAAGTCGACTTTCAAGCGACTTTTATAATTACTTCTTCTAAGTGAAGAGCCTCGTTATATTTTGGTTAGCTTTTTATCTGTATTTAGGTATATTTAAACTTATTCAGCTATAATTATAATAATATATAATATAATAATATATAATAATTAGAAAACAAAATAAGGCATTCGAAAACATGATCACGATTGGAAAGATCAGTGAGAGAAGCAAAACGCGGAGGACAATAAATCATGCAGGATGGGCTAAGATAAAGGCATGGAGGAGTTGAGCCAAAACGACAAGTGTCGAGATATGTGGAGAAACACAAACGGCTACATCATTTAGTAGAGCACACAATAATGATGAGGCGTATTCGTGATTTCTTGGATTTAACACAAGAGAGAGCCAGTGTGACCCAAACCTCCTTTAGTGGCCTGAACCGAGGTGGATGTTAGGTTACAGTGTTTCTTGTCCTTGCTCACCCTGGTAACTGAGTGTTGATTCTTACAACCACAGTTTGTTGCATGGCCTTTGTAGGACGTCGCAATCAGCACCAGCATGTTGTGAAAGTTTGTGATGTACTTGGCAATTTTTCGTTTAGCATGTTACTTTCGCTTCCAGAACGACCGACGTCCATACCATCCAAATCAAAGCAAGGCGTTATTATGTATCCAAATTGTCTGCAGCCGATTTCGATACCCTCGGATAGGTATGTCGGGGAATTTTGAAACGCGTTCATTGCCCCTACGCCACTGTTGCTGGCACCGTGGCCTAGTCGTTACAGACGTAGTTCGTACTCCCGCTTACCGATTTCGTAACACAGCTGCGGACGATTTGGTAGCAGACAGCCTTGCATTTTTTTTTTTTTGGTTTTTTTTTCTAAATGGTATGTGTGGTAAACTACTGAACGTAACATAAACAGCCAAAAATGCTGGAATCGACTGCAGCGTCATTTACAGGATACGCAGCTAACTTAAAAAAAGTATATGTTACTCACTCCCAACTCCTCGAGCATCTCCACATCCCTCTGGTAGAGGTGGTAGCTGTCACAGGCCACATCACCCGTTTCACCTCGGGATATTTTGTTGTTGTGAGCGAACGTGTCCCAGATACTTGGCCCTTTGCCTGGGTCACAGAAAACATTCAGTTACATATACACAAGTTGTTGACACCTAAAGGTCATCTTATGGTATATGCTAATATATGGATGTGAAATGTTAATCCTTTACATATTATAGGTACAATTAAAGTAAATAGTGTTAGTATGGGGCAAGTGTAGACATTTTGAAAAAAACAAAATCAGTGGTACAACTATATCCGCATCATAAGGGAATTTCCGTGGCGAAGTGGTCAAGCCGTTTGACTTTGGCTCCGAAGGTTGTGGGTTCGATTCCGGGCCGCGTCCTTCGGTTCACGAGTGAAATTTTTAGGGTCGTCGCTAGAGCTACGGAGTTCGTGCTTGGTGTGACGCCTTCCGCGCTGCGGAATGAGACCGAGCCATATGGGATAACCAGGTGCAATGAAGTCGACCCTGTCGACTATTAAGCGACTTTTTTTTATTGTATCCACCTCATTGAGGATTTGAATACCTACTAAATGCCATTACGTTGTGACAGCTCCAATAAGGAAGTAGGGTAGTTAATGTGCGACCGGGACTCCAAATGGAGTGCAGTCACCTAAAAATCTTCTTCTTCCTCGTTAGCACATTAACCTCGGCGTTATTAAATATTTGCTTTGCGATAATCGGAGAAAATTTTTTATTGTGTATTTTAGTTTTCTACGTAAATACTCTTATATTATTTGTTTGTTTTCTTTTGTCCCCGCTGAAAAATACTTTGGTGAAGTCGTTTGTATCTGTGTGTGTGTGTGTGTGTGTGTGTGTGTGTGTGTGTGTGTGTGAATTTCTTTCAATTATACACTGTGTTCATTCGTTTTGTTTAATTTTTGGGTCTAATGTAAGTATGTAAGTTGGGCGAGACTGTACAAAGGGTCTTGTCTTGTCTTAAAGGAACTATTGCCATACATACAGCTATACAACTAAATAATCAGAATCTTCTGCTATAAATGGAACCAGCGGTAGTGTAGTAAGGTGACACTATATTAAGATGACTATTAGATTTAGCAACACATGCCGAGGCTTGCTCTGAACATTACGTGAGTAGGTCAACCCTTGAATTAAAAAATGAGGGGTAAACGACCGGGTGTTTTAGGCGGGTGAGCTGATTATAAGCTGGTTTATTTAACAATCTATAACATTAGATAGATTCTACAAATCTCTCCCAAGCTACTCTATTAGGTCTTAGTTACAGTTGCAGCAAACTACGAGGATTATCTAGAAAGAGTTCCTGCGGAGTATAGACACTGACCAAATTTCCATGTTGTCAAGTGCGCTAAGGTATATAATATAATGAAGGATTTTCCTTGGGAAGCATGGGCGCTTTCTATACCACAATTCTATAGGATTCTACACTAGACCTATTCATCTATTGTAGGTTCCAGACGGAGCATTTGATTTCATCCCTGCACTTATAACAAGTGATGTAATGTATCTAATAAAATGCTTTATCTAACGAATGAGCACCGCCACCTCTTGAATTTATTCTTAACTATCGCCTGATTTGGAATATTATAATAATAGTGTACCCGGAGGAGCATAGGTGCTGTCTAATCTTTATACTTAATTGGTACCTTACTTTATGATTAACCTGATGTAGCTCCAGTGGAGCAGAGAAACCTTTCATTCTACATTAATTTCTTCAGGGAAGGTTAGTGAAAGGGATTCTGACTACTTTATAAGCATTCGAACACTGCTCTACAGGAGACGAAGAGCCGTTCAATTTATATTAACCTCTTTAAAAAACTGTCATTTACTGCCAATATAGTACCTTGCGGTGTATGGCAGAGGGGTCTTTGAGCCTGAGGAATAAAGACCGCCTGGCTAGTGCAGTCGCCGCGAACTGTGCAGGTTAGGATTTTCTTTTTGCCCCCGACAGAAAAAAGTCCGACACCTTACAGAGGGATCGAACCCGGGCCTCCCGAATGAGAGTCCGGCGTTCTAGCCTCTCGGCCAGCCGCTCCTCTTAAGTGAGGGATTAATGAACGGGATCTGAAATAACCCACCACCTTCTACATGGGGAAATGAAATATGTCTCAACCAACACACTTTCTCTTCGACATGGTGATGATCACCTATAGAGAGATGGAATCGTGTGATCATATTGAAGGGGGTTCTTCTATGGGAAAGGTTACACCTCTTCAGCAGAACATCGAACTGATTAGTGTTCTAGAACTTGTAGACGGACGTTTAGAGTCCCAACCGCCATGAGACCTGACAAATGTCTGTGTGGACAAAAGACAAGGGTGAAGTGAAATGAATGAGAAAGAATTGGTTCTTGTATGAATGGGTTCCGGATGTCAAAAGTCTGCCTCGACGACCGGACCTATACAAACTGAGACCAGGTTCTTTCAATACGGTGCTGTTCACTTGGGCCTCCTGGTAGATGATGTTCTAGGCTGCTCAAGTCTTCCAGTAAAGCCTTCCAGGACCTGTAATCAATGTATATTGATGATACTATGTTCTGATGGCAGGTCTGCCCTGTTCCTTGTTATGTGCAAATGGGAGTAAAGCAGGTAACTTTCACCAGGATTTCTATTTTCAGAGTCTCCTTTTTGGTGGTTGACAGCTGAAGAAAGTTACGAATTTTCAAAGATGGCGAATCACTCCACTGAAGCGAGACAAGTAATACCCTACCCTTTATTTACGTCTACCGCATGTACAGATACAATTCTAGATCCGACCTTCTGAGAACTATCATCGCCAAAGACCCACCAGCATGGCCACTATAGCCAATATACCGTACTTCACCAGGTTTCGGGTGTCATTAATGATCCTGAACCGTATGGTGAAAAAGGACAGCCTAATAACTCTGATGTGGTCCTTTCCAGCAGTAACAGTGAATCTAAACTGTCGCGCATGCTATTGTCCCGCATGCTATTGAGCGCTTGCTTTTGAGGCGGACACTAATAGACCTATTGTGATCTGTAGTAGATCAACCGTTAGACTAGAAGGACAGCCAAAGTTCTACAATAGAGTAAATTAGCTCAGACTATTGTTAATGAAGATTCATCGATGACTAGTGTGAACTTTTCAACACATGATTTGGGATAGTCTTATTTTGCTGAAGAATACTGCCAACAGTCCAATCTGCAGACGAAGGAAGACGCCAATGGAAATCAGGTGATAATACGGCTGACTCCAGACGCACGGACCGTAACGAGCTAGTCATGTGTTGATACAATTGCTCCAGTCAGCATGCACTGAAAGCTGGACTGGATACCTGTGGCTTATCTGTATCTATTCATGTTCTTCTTCTCTAGTTGTCCTCGTCTTGTAACTGTTGCCTGAGATATTATATCTATAAAATTATAAGTGTTGTACAACTTATAAGATAGTTCTACCAGTGTGTTGTTTCATGTCTTCTAAAGAACTTTAAATAATGTAGATGTTAATAGTTAGAGGAGATTGCGTGAATACATAGCTCAGGAAACCGTGGGGTCGGTAGCGATTCTTGCCGCGTTGGTAACTTACGGGGTATGTGAGCCGGTCGCTCAGAAAGCATGGCAAACTACTGAGCGTAATCTTACCTATAGTGTGTTTTGTTGTTGTTGCCTCAATATAAAATTGAATATCTCAGTAACCAACTGAGGTAAAATGATGAGATTTAGTATATAACCTTATCATTATGTCCACCCAACAAAAATATTTTTGTTCTGGAGATTGTACAGCAGATTTCAATTTTCGCTTATATGAGGTATATATTTTACCGCCCCGCCATGAATGCCTTAATTTTTTAGAGTATTACAGCTCAGCAAGACCCAATTCGCGCTAATTTTAAAATTGTCTGGCGGTCTTTCGTTTTTGGACAGACTGAGTGTTATAGTTCAGAGGCGTCGTCAAACTGTGGGTTCCTTTCATGAAACGTGATTATATAAATAAATCTTACCATTAATGTAAACTTAATAGCTAATATTTGAATGTGTTAATACTGTTCAATGGGATTAAAAGTGAAATTGTGTACACTTCAAAACATCGCTATGAAGTTGTACACATATTTTTGTCAAGAAGCTGATCGCAGGAAAATGTTTCATACTGTTACAAATCCCGAAAAAAGAACAGTGCATGCATTAGGTTTGAGTAAACGATCGTTTCGTCGATGGGTGCAGGAATCTGGAATGAAACCAATACGCGATAAGCAAACGGTAGGTAGAAAGGCAATTGTAGACAGCTTTGACAAGGATGTCATCAGACGAGTTATTATAAAAATGATGGATGCCAAAGAAACAGTGAGTGTAAGAAACCTGAGGGTTTTGTTGAGAAAGGACAATAACATAGAGCTATCCAAAACAACTTTGTGGAAAATTATAAGGACATTAGGCTTCACTTTTAGAAAGTACAAGGGAGGTAGAAATATTCTTTGCGAGCAACCGCATTTAGGAGCCATGAGAAGCAGATACCTACGTGAAATAAGGGAAATGCGCAAAGAAAATTATGACATAGTGTATTTGGATGAAACGTGAATCAATGCGCACCACACAAGTGAAAAGGAATGGCAATCAATGGATGGAAAGATAAAACGTTATGTGCCCCGTAGTAAAGGACAGCGTTTGGTCATAGCCCATGCTGGTAGTACTCATAATGGCTTACTACAGAATGCTGGGCTCGTGTTCGTATCAAAGCATACAGACAATAGGGATTATCATAATGAGATGAATGGTAATGTATTTAGAGATTGGCTCTAGAATACAGTACTTCCATCCCTTGATAGACCGTCTTGTCTAATCATGGACAATGCATCATATCACAATGTTGTTGCCCAAGAAGACAAAATACCTACGGCATCGAGCACAAAGCAAGCAATAAAGATATGGCTCCGAAGGGAAAATATACCATTTCCAGAAACATATTTCAAGCTACAGTTGTTGTCCCTTGTAAAACAGACGCAAAAAAGCAAGAAATTTCAAATTGACAAGTTGATAGAAGAGCATGGCCATAGGTGCTTGAGACTTCCGCCGTATCATTCTCATTTAAACCCTATAGAACTTGTGTGGGCTAAAATTAAAGGACAAGTGGCAGCTGCCAATACTACATTCAAATTGTCTGACGTCAAGATACTAACCCAGTCCGCGCTATTAAATATTGATAAAAGTTACTGGAAAAAATGTGAGGACCATGTGTTGAAAGAGGAAGAGGACTATTGGAGAAAGGATGGATTGAATTTTATGCAACCGAGAGCAATCATCAACCTACTGGAATCGTCCGACACAGATTAAGGTCTGAGCAGAGTATGCCCTAGCCATCCTCACTGTCAGTCCTACACAGATTGGAAGACTTGAAAAGGCACAAAACGAAGCCATGCGCATCATTTTGGGCTGCACGAAAGACACCAGCTGTGTATCAATGAGATACCTCCTTGACTTCCCGACAATGGAACACAGGATCAAGATCTGGAGAGCTCGTGCATTCTTAAAAATAAGTGCAGATGAGCAGCACCTCTGCATGACGCTATATTCAGAGAAAAGGGTGACAGGCTAAAGAGAGGCAAATCATGGATGAGTCGGGCGGAAGATGTCGTCAGACAGGTCTGCAGTCTTACCAGTATCAACCCCGGCAAGGAATGGGTGCCGGTGCCTCCAGCTTTTAAGTGCACTTTCTCCTGCATTATCACACTCGACAGACGGTGCAGAGAGCAGAACCCTGTCGCTGTCAATGCAGAAGTCAACGCGCTCATCTATGAACACTCATATAGCCCCAAAGTGCTCATCTATACAGATGGATCTGTTGTAAAGCAGCACAGAAGTGCGTGGGCATTTACAGCCCATTCAATCCAGTGGTACCCACTCTATGACCTCGAGCAGCATGACGATGGAGGTGATGGCAGTTACACAGGCTTTTATATGGCTATGAATCACAGCATTACACCAACGTGTGTGTACTAAGTGACTCAATGCGCATGATTCAGAAGATCGAAGCTGGATCTGTACGTAGACGGTGGACTGAGTCGCTGCGGAAGTCTGTTGTTCGTAAAGTCACCTTCATCTTCGTCCCGGGACATGCGGGAATCGAGGGAAATGAACGAGCTGATAAACTGGCTGGCTCTGCACCCCCTGTAGATGGCCAACCCATGGATCGTGCCGATGTTATTAACGTCCTTAAAGATATGGCGAGAACAGAGGACTTTGACGTCAGTAAATCCACATCGCTGTCCAGGATGAAAGACTTGGGAGTAAGAATTCGGCACGGCCAGATGCGAGAGGTACATCGGGAAAACAAGGCGCCTCGTCAACCAACACAGAACTGGCACTATTAGCCACCGGACGCTGATGCATATGCTGGGGGGAGGATCTGAGCACCTATGGACATGTCCGGAGTGCAATGAAGATACCCCAACTGATAACTGTTAACTGAAGAAACAAAAAGGAAATGAAAAATAAGGTAAGAAATATATTCCTTCTACTTTCCTGTTAATTTACAAATTATTTACCCCGTGCCTCTGTAAATTCTCTGTCTTTACTAATATTACACATTGCACCCCTCTCGGGATTCTCCGTTGTGAAGTGGTCAAGCCGTCTGACTCGGGCTCCGAAGATTGTATGTTCGATTCCGGGCCGCGTCCTTCATTTCACGAGCGCATTTTTTCGGAGACTCCCGAGGGTCGTCGCTGGAGCTACGGAGTTCGTGCTTTGTGCGACGCTTTCCGCGCTGCGGAAAGAAACTGAGCCATATAGGATAAACACCCGGTGCAATGCAGCTGACCCTGTCGATGTTAAGCTAATTCTTTCATTGCACCCACTCTCATACGAATCCGGATACGCCTTTGTGTGTCAACAGAATTGACATGTCTCACATTACCGTAAAAATAACTTCGTTAGCGAGAAATCACTAGTTGTTCAGCAAAAGATCAAAGGAATGTCGCCGCTTTCAATGATTTAAGTTGTTTTTGGACCTTTCAAAGACATATTCTTTGGGTGGGGGTAAATATAAGACGGCTGGACAAATTTCATAACGATGCAACAGACAGTTTTCAAAATAATTGATCGTGAATGAAGGCAACCAAATGTGGACATACTATAGTACATCGACATAAGCTAAACAATGCTGATATTGACTGCAACGTTCTGTAAGTGATACGCAAAAAAATTATAATGATGATGATGATGATGATGACCAATACCATGTGAAATGAGGTGCATTACTTCAGTATATTTACGTATATTACATACCGTCTTCGTTCCAGCCCCCTTCAACTTGGTAGGCTGCAGTTGCCACGCCCCACTGGAAGTGACTAGGGAAATGTCCGTAGTAGAACTCGTCACGGTCTTCGGGAACTGAAACAGCCAAGAGAATAACACGGCTCTGTCTCCATTGGACTGTTGCTGACTGGTGTCAGTAGAAATATATTCATGTATCTATCTGTCTAACCATCTTTCTATCCATCCATCCTTGCATGCATGCATGCATGCATCCATCCATGCATCCATGCATCCATGCATGCATCCATCTATCCATCCATCCATGTATCTGTCTCTCTGACCATCTATCTATTCACTCATCCATTAATCCATCCATCCATCCATCCATCCACCAATTCATTCATTCATCCATCTGTTCACCCATCCATTCATCAGTCAACCCATCCATCCATCCATCTAATTATCTATCCATCCATACATATATCTATCCACCCATCCATTCATCCACCCACCTATCTGTCTATCCATCCATCCATCCATCACATAATAAATCTGATTGATGTCTATCTGCAACACTGTGCATTTTTCTTATGCCTGCTGTTTCATCTATACCTACCTACCTACCAACCTGCCTGCCTGCCCGCCCATCCGTCCGTCCGTCCCTCCGCCCGCCCGCCCGCCCGCCCGTCCGTCCGTCCGTCCGACCGTCCGTCCGTCTGTCTGTCTGTCTGTCTGTCTGTCCGTCCGTCCGTCCGTCCGTCTGTCTGTCTGTCTGTCTGTCTGTCTGTCTGTCTGTCTGTCTTCGATGAACTCTTTAGACATGTCACTTACTATTTTTCAAAAAGCATTCTAAAATCTGAATGTCATGGTGCCATTTATTAAATTCGAATATAACAGTGTTTTATTTTTCATTCTCTGTAGTTATTACATATGGCTATATCTGTATTCTTACAGTATGGCGACTATTAAATACGAAAAGGTATATGCATGTCCTTTATAGGACAAAGCAACCGATCCCATCATTGTTTAACTGTTTTTAATCTGCTAGACAATTTGTATGTTCACTAGTTTGTCACTGCTTTCTGAACCGACGCACATATCAACGAAATCACTGCAAAACGGTCTGCTTCCAAATCGTCTGCTGCAGATTTCGAACCCTCGATTCAGAATTTCGGGGAATCGTGAAACACGTTCACTGTCCCAAGGTCAGAGACCCGGCTGAATGATTAACAATGAATATAACTACATTTATGGTTGCTCCGTGGCTACGAAATCCGACAGTAATTGTCAACCTTACATTCTGGAAGTTATTAAATGCGACAATAACTGTAATACTTACATTCTACATTCTGGCAGTTATCCAATGCGACAATAACTGTAATACTTATATTCTGGCAGTGATCAAATGCGACAATAACTGTAAAACTTACATTCTGGCAATTATCAAACGATACAATAACTGCAGTAATTACATTCTGACAAGTATCAAATGCGGCACTAACTGTAATACTTACATTCTGGCAGTTATCAAATGCGGCAATAACGATAATCATTACATTCTGGCATTATTAAATACGAAAATAACTTTAATTCTTACATTCCGGCAATCATCAAATACAAAAAATAACTTTGGTATTTACATTCTGACAGTTATTAAACACGAAAATAACATTAATACTTACATTCTAGCAGTTATTAAATGCGACAATAACTGTAATAATTACATTCGGGCAATTATCAAATGTGACATTAACTATCAGTTGTGCTGTATGGCTCTGAAACCTGGAGTACAACGAAAGGAGACGAAGCCTTGTTACAAACCTTTGAGAAAAAAATTTTAAGACGCATCTTTGGACCCATTAGGGATACACAAAGTGGAGAGTGGAAAAGAAGAAGTAACAAAGACATTTATGATCTGTTTAAGTCCCCGCTAATCACTGGTATCATGAAGGCTAATAGTCTACAATGGCTGGGGCATATAGAAAGAATGGAAGATAATAGGGAAACAAAACTCGCTTACACTCAGGAAATAAATGACCGTAGACCCCGAGGTAGACCAAGAAGACGGTGGAGAGATAATACATGTACAGACCTACAAGTACTTGGAATCGACGACTGGCAAGAGAAGGTCCACCAGAGAGACGAATGGAGACGGATTGTATTTGCAGCAAAGAACCTCAATGGCTCGGAAAGCTGAAGAAGAAGAAGAAGAAGACATTAACTATAATCCTTAAATTATGGCAGTTATCAATTGCAACAATAACTGTAATCATTACATTCTGGCTGTTATCACATTGTACAATAACTGTAATCCTTGCATTCTGACATTTAGCAAATGCGACTAAGCGAACATTTAGCAGGCACATTTGCTAAGTTGATAGCGAACTGAGTTAAAAATGTCATGAGAATGGTCAGATGCATTTTCGGCGCTTGAGCTCGTCAGCTGCTTAGTGTCTCTACATTGTCTGTGCATGGTAATTAAATATGACTATAACATCATTTCTTACGTATCTTTGCATGCTTATTAAATTCGCCTATAAAATAATTTCTTACATGTCTTTATATGGTTATTAAATTCGACTATAAAATAATTTCTTACATTATCTTTGTATGGTTATAAAATGCGACTGTAACATCAGTTCCAACATTGTCTCAGTATAGTAAATAAATACGACAACAGCCGTATTTCTGTTATTCTGATATGTATTACATTATCGATTGTTTAAAAATACGACACCAACTGTAGTTCTTACATTATTATCACTACTAAATGCCGCTATACCCATTCCTCTGACATGTAACATTTTATTGTATATAACTATTTCTTACATTCTGACAGTTGCAAAATAGAACCATAACTATATTCCTTACATGCTCTGTAGTTCTTCACTTCGTTATCAAAACCCCTTTGTGCGATCAGCGCTTTATAAAAGTTGACAGAAGACCGTGGATAGCGAGGCCGTCCCTCGATACCCATATCCACAAAGTACAGCCCTGTCTTGCTGGTGTATCCATGGTTCCAGTCAAATCCATCAACCAGGGATGAGACAAAATATCCCCTGACATCACTTCCATTGTTTATTGCTGGGGGAAAAAAAGTTAAGAGAAGTAAATTCAAAGGATTTGATCAATATTCTTAGAATTAAAGAATTTGTGATAAGAGGAGAACGTATAGTATTATATTGAAGGATTTAGATAGGATTTGAGTATAATATCAACAGGTCAATATACAGTATAAGTATTGTAAGATATAGGACGGCTATGTGTATAATCTCAACAGATCTGTTTATCTGAATAAAGAAAAACACCACAAACAATAGATTGCAAGATATATTGTCTGACATTTTTCGCAGCATCTCGTCAGATTAAACCAAAACAATAGTTTAATATCCTTTACAGGACGTTAAGTCAACCCTAGCGTGATTGGCTGTTGGTGATATCTTGGCAAGTTTACGTTCAGTAGTTTCCCATTGTTTTCAGATACATACTGCAGAAATCACATAACATAAACTAAAGTGAATGGATAAAGCATTCAAGCTGAAATATACACATATTCACACAGTAATTTCAATTGTCCACCACGGTAATTTTTAACTGACTATCATGTCTTTCTGTTTGCACAAGACTGGCTTCTTCCGATTGTAAAGTTCGCTGAAGCCACCGCCATTAATCGACAGAAGCCAGTCTTTTGGAAGCAGAAACACAAAATAATCAGCTTAAAATTACCTTGCAGACAATAACAATTACTGTGTAAATATATGTACAATTCAGCTTAAAGGGTGTATCTAATAACTTTAGTTTATGTTGTGTGATTTCTGCAGTATATGCCTGATGCGATGCAGCTAAATATGTCTGGCAATGAATCGTGTAATCTATTGATTTTGTCTTGGCTATTAAAATTCGCTACGGGAGAATATTGCTTTGAAAATCTGTTATGTTTAATTCACGACTGGTGACATTATGTTTCTACCTTAATACATATATGATCTGTTTTGTACATTGTTTCTAATATTCCAAATAATGAATATCCATTAAGACTTTCAGTATATAATTATGTCACGCTAAATAAAGAAAAAGAAATAATCTTGACCATCATTACCTAATAAATTGACGTGGGCATTCATGTCTCTCCTCGTATCTCTGTTCTTGGTGTTCTTTATCAGTTCTGTAGATGAAACCCCTCCATGCCACCGTCTTAGACTTCACAAAGCCGTGTCCGTAAACCTGTCACTACCACTTTTACTGCCGATCTTTCTAGGAGCCATCATATTCTCCAATGCCATTTGTTTTATTATATGGTTCTGTTGTTGTTACATGCCGGTCGTTCAGAAAGCAATGGCAATCTACTAGACGTAAACTTGCCCCTGAATCACAAACAGCTATAAATGTTGGAGTTAAATGTACTTTCTGTAAAGGATATGCAACTAATTTCTGTGCTCAAATAACACTGTCTTTTCCTTTATAGTTATGCATACATTTCTACTTATGTTATCTTCTTTTAGGCAATGGTTGTTAATTATTCTGACGGTCTCACGTCTACACAGCGTTCGTTTCAGAAACCACATCTCCATTGCCTCCAAGCCCTTGCTATTGTGTTATCTTGCAGTCCAAGATTCACTTATCATTCAACAAACCACATTTGATTTAACATTCCAATACTATATTTATGACATTCAACAACAACTACTTATTAAATAAGATGCTGTTCGTTTTCTGGAATACACATTTTGCTTGGCCTACACTGCTCTTAATTTCAGTCAGGTATCCTGACGTTTATGCTATTATTATCTCCAAATATTTGAAATTATTGACATCCTACTATTGTAATATCACATTGTGGCGTTATCAGCTCCCTTGAGATAACTATTGCGTCTGCTTTCTTGATGTTCGCGTTATCTATTGCAGATTCTTTATATTATACCCTCCAACGTGAATGGCATATTGTTTATACTATTGTGTTATAAACTAAGCGTTTTGTTGTCAATTCTTAATTACTTCTCCTCGTTGACTAGGGAAGTAAATTACAAGTACCTTAGAAGTCGGAATGGGTTCGCCTGATGGCGAGGGAAATTGGTAATCGGTATAGCTCGTCGCAGGCAAAAGTCATGTCATTGTGAATTACACTGGAGTTCGAGAAGGGGCGAGAAAAAAAAACAAGAGAGAAGGAAACCAAGAAACCATAATTAGTTACAGTAGGTTCATTAACCAAACCTACTGCAGCTTTGATCTGATCTGGCTGTATACAAGTTAGGTGCATATCCGCACTCAACCTCAGCATTTCTGAATGTTTTTGATTTCTTGGCAAGTTTATGTTCAATAAACACTCAAAACAGTGTGTAAAAACCAACGCAAAGCGGACTGCTGCAAAATCTCCCGCAGCTGTAGTTCGAACGCGGTATGCCGGATTACGAAATGTGTCCGTAACCCCTTCGCCACAGAACCGAAGTAAACAAGACAATATACAAGTCAAGTTTGTTAACAATAAACTGTTTGGTTTACCTTGCAAGACATTATTGCTGTACTGTTTGATATAGTCTATCCTGTTCTGGTCCTTCAATGTCCCACACGTGGACAGGCCATTTTCTGTCACATAAATAGCAGGATTGTTGTATTTTGTTGTCACGTAAACCAAAAGTTCCTTCAAACTGAATCCCATCAGCCGCTTGTCGCTGTTTGGGTTAATCTCTGGCCGATACTCCAGCCTTTTAACAATAATATACAAGTTCAGTAATGCAGACAAGTTAGATTAACAGAGAAAATATACATTCATGTTGTTATTGTCTTTGGAGTTTACGTTACTATTTGTAATCTATTGACAACTACCACCGTTGGAGTCTTAAGTGTTATGCAGACACATTCTGGAATACGGCATTATAATGTAAGGTGACCATATGCAGACACATTCTGGAATACGGCATTATAATGTAAGGTGACCATATGCAGACACATTCTGGAATACGGCATTATAATGTAAGGTGACCATATGCAGACACATTCTGGAATACGGCATTATAATGTAAGGTGACCATATGCAGACACATTCTGGAATACGGCATTATAATGTAAGGTGACCATATGCAGACACATTCTGGAATACGGCATTATAATGTAAGGTGACCATATGCAGACACATTCTGGAATACGGCATTATAATGTAAGGTGACCATATGCAGACACATTCTGGAATACGGCATTATAATGTAAGGTGACCATATGCAGACACATTCTGGAATACGGCATTATAATGTAAGGTGACCATATGCAGACACATTCTGGAATACGGCATTATAATGTAAGGTGACCATATGCAGACACATTCTGGAATACGGCATTATAATGTAAGGTGACCATATGCAGACACATTCTGGAATACGGCATTATAATGTAAGGTGACCATATGCAGACACATTCTGGAATACGGCATTATAATGTAAGGTGACCATATGCAGACACATTCTGGAATACGGCATTATAATGTAAGGTGACCATATGCAGACACATTCTGGAATACGGCATTATAATGTAAGGTGACCAGTTGCCATTGCTCACTGACTTCAGTCCCTGACAATTCAAAGACAATCCTGAAAATTATACATTAGCCAGTTAGTTGTGCCAAGCCAGAATACAGAATAGCCAACACAAAAGCAATATTCATATACTGAATAATAATCTGCGCACTTTACCTTTGTCAGTTGAGTTTAGAGAAGAAGAAAAAAGATTTCTTAAGAGTAATACTAAACGAGTTCTGACTGTAAGGAAATCAACCATGGACAATCAACAAGCTATCGAGGAATTAACTGTCAGCGGTATAAATATCGTTTTATAGACGAATTATAAAAAAAAACAACCATAGGCGGATAAAAAATCGTAATGAAGATATCTTAAAAGAAGTGAACTAACAAAGGAATATATTAATGGCATATGACTACACAAAGGCTTTTGATAAAGTGAGACATGTCAACATGATAAGGATGCTTGAAGATCTACAAATTGATGGGAAAGACCTTAGACTTGTAAAAAACATATATTGGAAACAACAAGCTGCCATAAGAGTTGATAATGAAGTAAGCCAATATCAGCCTATTAAGAGAGGTGTGAGACAGGGATGTGTAATGTCTCCAGATCTGTTTTCCCTGTACAGTGAAAATATTTTCAGAAATATTGAAAATATGGAAGGAATCAACATTGGGAAACGATGCATCAATAACATTAGATATGCAGATGATACAGTCTTGATTGCAGACAATGAACAGGACCTGCAAAATTTAGTAGATGCGGTTGTTACCCACAGTGAACAACAAGGGTTAGAATTAAATTGTAAAAAGACACAGATTATGGTCGTCACTAGGAAGAACGAAATACCACAGTGTAATATACAAGTAAATGGGAATATTCTTCAACAAGTGAATAGGTACAATTATCTCGGAACAGTAATAACATCTGATGGGAGATGCCTTGAAGAGATTAGAACAAGGATCGCCATGGCAAAAGTAGCCTTTAGCAAGATGAAAAACATACTGACCAATAAAAAGATGTCAATTGAAACGAGAAAAAGAGTGTTGAGATGCTACATAGAACCTGTACTTTTATATGGATGTGAAGCTTGGACAATGAGCAGCCAGGCTTAAAAACATCTGATGGCTGTAGAAATGTGGTTTCTGAGGAAAATGCAAAGAATACCATGGACAGCCAGAAAGACCAATGAACAAGTCCTTCAAGAAACAAATGAAGATCGTAAACTGATCAGAGACATTAGACGTAGACAGTCACAATTTTTTGGGCATGTTATGAGAAGAAATGATTTGGAGAACTTGGTGACAACTGGTAAGATTGAGGGGAACAGACCAAGGGGAAGACCTAGAAACAAGTATCTGGATGGCTTGGCCTTGTGGCATGGTCGAGACAGAAACACGGAACTGATACACGACTCTGTTGATCGAGTGAGATGGCAGAACATGACCGCCCACGCTTACCGGCATGGCACATATGATGGATGGATATGAAAAAGACATTCAACCTTCTTTGAGCCGTACGTCGTCATAACAGAAAATCTGGTGTGGAGGAGAGGTGAGGGGGGAGGGGGAGGAGGAACAGAAGTTGTTGGGCAATTTGACAGTAACTTGGAGAAGAATAAGTACCAGAAATCGTTGGCATTACTGAAGCCAGAAGGCAGTGGACAGACATGATTACCAGCGAGACACGGAATGAACTATAAGAAGATTGGCAGTACGTAAACCATAATGTTGTGGGCAGAGATGATCACCGGCGCCACAAGGCGGTAACTATGAGAAGATTGGCAGCACTTAAGGCAGGAGATTATGGGCAGACATTATCATCAAAGACACAAGGCGTGGACTATAAAAATGATCAATCCCATTGCTGTGACTCGTCATTATCTTCTGTGGAGAATAATCACATTCAAATTAATATCCTATGTGTAGCTGATCCAGTCGACTGATTATTAATCTGAGTCAGGCGATGGACAATATTATAACTTTTCGTCAGAGGTTGAAAGGGGAAGTACTATTGGTATAATCGATTCGAATGCTGTCACTCGAACTTTGAATACGTTTTTGATAATTAAATGTACTAATCATTATAAAACCCCGGTATATTATTACACCTCTAGACCAGTGAGTCCGGCTTATTGAAATTAGACTAGTCATAATAGTCAAAGTGTGCGCTTATTGAAATTAGACTAGTCATAATAGTCAAAGTGTGCGTGTGCCTATGTGATCAAGAGACAAACTCACTTGTATGCTATAGTTTCAGCGAACTTTGCTCAGCAGGTAAATCTAGACTCTGTGTGTGTGTGTGTGTGTGTGAGTGTGTGTGTGTGTGTGTGGTGAAAGAAAGAGAGAGAGAGAGAGAGAGAGAGAGAGAGAGAGAGAGAGAGAGAGAGAGAGAGAGAGAAAATGAGCCATAAGACTGTTTTGAAACGTATTAACACTGGTATAGGATGGGGTGCTATTGCGATGCGTGAAAGAAGGGATTTAATTTCAATACCAGACTAAAGGTATTTCAAATACAGTCCATGAATCAATGGTACTAACATACGAAGTATTCTATGTGAGACTCCAGCCATAGGCACTCATTGAAGATCGGTGTATCTTATCTGAGACTCTATGCATGATGGTGATTACTGTGTCCGAATTTCAGGCTAATCATAGTCTATAGATCTCAATCTACTTGTATATTTCAAGAAGCTCATAACCTGTGAGTTTGTTATAATAGTTATGTAAAATTGGTATTTTATCATCTTTGGATCATTGGTGACCCTAATGCCCAGTAATGTAGGGGTTTAATGTTTTGAGAGAGTTGATCTTCTGAGAGCAAAGATTGTGGGGACAAATAATGTACGTGTCACGTGACCAATGACTGCAAACTTAAACAAAAGTTGATGCATTAGCGCGTTTGGCATTTGGTATGAAAAGAGACCGGGAAATTTGGATTCATTCATTATGAGTACAGTGCGAGAACAACCTTCCAGTTTACACTGGTATGAAGAAGAAGATTACACAATTGTATGCCCCAAACTCTCATAAAGTGTTCTTAATTAACCAATCACCCAAATAAATTAATAAATCAATCAATATATCTATAAATAAATATATCAATTTATTAAACAATCAAAACGTCACATCATGATTGTACACGTACTTGGGGTAGGATTTGTCGACTTCCAACAGCACATCCTGGTCGTTGTAGAAGCCTTTGTCTGCACTCGCCTTCTCCGATACCAGCTTGGTCTTGAAATGACCGATGGCCAGGAAGTCAAGAGCACCTTGTCAAATAATACACGGGGTACAAGAAATCATCAGTATATCTCATCTAACCTTGTTTCATCTAATTTCATCTTGTATTATCTCATCTTACCATGTCTCATCTCACGTTAGCTTATCTCATATAATCTTGTCTTGTCTGATCTCATCTTGTCTCATTTCAGCTCATCTTCCCTCATCCCATTTCATCTCATCTCATC
>JACEFZ010017084.1:0-42500 GCA_014155875.1 Cepaea nemoralis | reverse complement strand
TGTTTAATGAACTAAAGATGGAAGACATTGAGGAATGTATCTGTGGAACTGGTAAAATGATAGACAAACATTTGATGCAGGAGTGCTGAACATTTGCAGAATAGAGCAAAGTATTTTTCTCAACACCCGCTCCATTTGAGGACAAACTCTATGGATATGCCAACAAGCCTAAGTTTACTGCTGCTTTCTTTGCATTCATTCATACTGACATCTGAAGGTGAACGAAGAAGAATAGTGATCACATTTGAAGCAAATCATTCGTTATTACAATCATGAGCAAGGTATAGTCTTCATTGCTTGGTCACACGATGTGAAAAGAAAACCTGAAATATTGTGTGACAACTCTACAGATTAATGGAAAGAAATATTAAAGAACATAACTAGAGAAGATCAGTGCACAGGCTGAAACATTCGGTCCATAATCGTCTTAGCAGATCTAAGGTAGCATGTGCCTAAGGTAGCATGTACATAAGGTAGCATGTGCGTGCGTGCGTGCATGCGTGCGTGCGTGTGTGTGTGTGTGTGTGTGTGTGTGTGTGTGTGTGTGTGTGTTTATATAAAGTCTGTATTATACCTCTGACTCGAACCTTGTCTTCGTCAGTAAATTCTGGAATTTTCTCATCCTGAACTCCCAACTGACCCCTCCTCAAGGCCACTCTTTCCTTCATCACAGTTGGATAGTCTCCGTTGAACAACGGATCCGCAAACCAGCCAAGGTTGAAAGCTAGAGCTCTTTCTGCTGCCAAGACATCAGAAGCAGAGCTGGTCTTTGGGATATACCAGGACGTGTGAAGATCTATACCGACTTGTCCTGGAAACATTTAATTAAAGAAGCATTAAGTAATAGGTTGCACAATTTGTTGCCTGGCATACTTCGCTGCATCTCGCCAGTTAATTACTGTAGAGATATATTTAATAATGGCACCTTGTCTTCTTGATAGGCTATAGTTTGTCACATTGCGCTTTGGTAAAAAGACATGATAACTACAACCCATGGCGGTAACGAATGTAACAGATCAGACCAAGTCGCGTTTTAAATGTTCGTTGGCAATGAATGCATGTGAGCACATTGTCATTCCTACCATCATGCACCATCTGATGTCTTACAAGCTCAGTGTGTGACCTATCTGCAATCATTTTCTCCTTTGGCATTATTCCATGATATTTGCCCTCCATGCAACGCGATCAACGATGACTTCCTCCCAAGGTGAAATATAAATGCTTCTATCAATCAAGTCTTGCTTACAAACATCTTTATATCATGGTAGAGGCCGACCCAAAGATCTTTTACCTATCTGTAAATCACCAAAAAGATGTCCGTTGGTAGTCTACCATCATCCATCCTCATAAAGTGTCCTATCCATCTAACTCTACAATACTGCGCATGGAACAAACAGTCACGCAACTTTACTCCAGTATTAATTGTCCTAGTTCCAAGCACCCATTGAAGCAGGCAGGCTATTGTGGATAATAACCCAACTGGCTGAGCGTTGCCAAGGTTAGGGCGGGCGGTAGCTGATCTGTGACACCTCTAGGTGTCCCTCACCCTCAGAGTCAACCCGTGAAATCCCTGTCTACGTCATTTGACAAGGACTTATAACCGTAACTGCTGCCTTTCGCATTGATTCCGTGACCAGTTCAGATTAGGGATGCTGTCCATAGCACAACGCATGGGCAACTTCTTCTCCTCCGTACACCTTCAGATGACAATCAATCAAATAATCATGTGCCATGCCGGAAAACGTGGGCGGTCATGACTCGCCATTTCACTCGGTCACCAGTGTCGTGGATCAGCTCAGTGTTCCTGTCTCGTCCTTGTCATGTGGCCAAGCCATCCAGGTAGTTTCCTCTCGGTCTTCCTCTTGGTCTGTTCCCTTCGATCTTGCCAGTTGTCACCAAGTTCTCCAATCCACTCCTTCTGATAACATGCCCAAATAATTTTGACTGTCTACGTCTAATTTCTCTAATCAATTTACGATTTTCATTTGTCTCCTGTAGTACTTGGTCATTGGTTTTTCTGTCTGTCCATGGTATTCTTTGCATTTTCCTCAGAAACCACATTTCTGCAGCCATCAGATGTTTTTCAGCTTGACTGCTCATTGTCCAAGTTTCACATCCTACAAAAGAACAGGCTCTATGTATCCCCTCAACACTCTTTTTCTCGTTTCAATTGACATCTTCTTATTAGTCAGAATGTTTTTCATCTTGCTAAAGGCTACTTTCGCATAGGCGATTCTTGTTCTAATCTCTTCAAGGCATCTCCCATCAGATGTTATGACAGATGACAACCTGAATATATTTCAATGAAACAGTCGTCAAACTGAGGTTGTTAAAGTGTTTTGTTTTTTTTAAAAATTCCCTAACGTTATCATACAGCGAGTTACGATGTACTGTTTTGTCAGTCCTTTGGCATCCGATTTCAATAAGCATGTCAGCGAGTTTGATTTCTCTAGTCGTTTACTGTCCACAGTCATGTTACAATGCAGCAGATTGGCGCCTAACGCCGTCTGGTTCCTATGCATTAATTCCTCCGACATGGTAGAATCTAACATTTGATAAGCTAATGTCGACATAGTTCTTGTGGTAACTGGAGCATACATGCCTTTCTGCCATTTCATTGTGAGACACAACATAGGGGAAAGTGCAGTCTTATTCAAGATTCAACCCAAGGAAAATATGACGTTTACTCAAAAGCATCATGTTCTTTGTGATTAGCTCCATCAGATGTCTCCCAACCGCTGATCTTTCCAGCGTCACTAAATCTCCGTTACCTCTCGGCGTATTCTATGACCAAACAACACGTTTGTTTATTTCGTACAGTTGTGTATAATTTTCTACTTTACTCTCGCCCAGGCAATCGTTGTTAGCTACTCTGATAGTCCAAGGTATGCCCAACATTTATCTCAGAAACCACATCTCCTTTGCCTCCAATTTCTTCCTAGTTTGTTGGTTAGTATTCAATTATTCACCAACATTCTAACACTTCCAGTGAAGACATCAATACAAACAAAAAGTGACAACGGTCAGCAAGACAAGAATCAAATGGAGGTCAGCGTGGCTGAATTGATAAGAGTGATCCGGTGTGCTGATGTCGAGGTAGCGGACTAAAATCCTGATTTCTCGTCCTTAACTTGAGGCGTTAAATTAGAAGTATACCTGACTTCGGAGTGGGTTGACCTAATATCGGGGGACACTGGTAGTAGTGAATATCTAATTCACACGCAAAAATCACTCCAGTGCACTACAAGTAGTAGCGCGTTAATAGATTACGTTTGATTTCAAAGCGAGCGGGCGCAAAATATAAAAACAAAATGCATGAAATAAAATGGACGTGTTGACAATACAGCCATTACCGCTCTTCTGACACCCCACTTCATGTCCTATTTTCCTAGTATCCATGTGGGTATCCACACTTTAGTCTCCTACAGGGCTTGGCTTGACCATTGTTCATCCCGACACCTTTTTATTTCCCCCTGTCGTTTATGCCATTCACTGTGTCTCTTCCAGACAGCTGCCATTCTAATCTCAAGGTACGCAAATTAATTGTTGTGTTTAATTAACTGATACGGTGCCGAAGGATAATATATCGCCAAATGGGACTTCCCATTTTGACAGAAGGACGTTATATCGCCATAATAGGGTATGATGTTACTTGTTTTGTTTCGTGGTATCTTTCGCAACCTCAATTCTCATTTAACGGAAATTTCCATTATAGCACGCGTTCATTTGATTGTGCACCATGTCAAAACCTACTTGTTGTTCGGCACTGAATCAGTTAAGAAAGATGGTTCACATAGGAATCGTTATTTTCTGCGGAGAAAGATACCATGACCGAAGTATTCCATTAAGGTTTCACTTTTTGTAGTGTGTTGTAGTATTTGTTTTTCCTTAAAATTTTGTTTTGTTCTGTTATTGTGATCTTCCAGTGTCTTTTCATTGTTGCGTCATTGTGTGCTAATGAAGGCTTTCTAGCGGCAACCTGGATTCCATCAGTATAATAGTGTTTTGCAAATTTGATGCTTTCCACTTTCCTTTTTGTTTTATTGATTTTACTCATTGTATTTTAGGGCGCTACTCATTTCACTAGTACTCTCCACACTTTAAGCAAACTGGGTTGGCAGGGTGTGGAGTATACCCAATTAATAGAGAAGTACTGTACCTCCTCTCTCCGCTAGACTATGGCCCACTATTGGGCAAGGAGTAGTACCCTTTAACTTCCTTCTCCGACCCCAAAAGGTACCGTGAAGCCATGACAGTAGTGGTGGACTGAGTTTGGACAGGCAGCCGACAGGTTGTTGTTGGTTATGGTCTTATGTTCTCGGCTGTAGGCAATGATGTTTATATACAGACAATAGCAAGTAAATAACGGACAAAGACTATCATGGAGACGAACGGTTCTACACATCACTAAATGATGATAGCATTAAATAAACACACAGATGTGGCATATTTTGATTAACCATGACAAACAGGGGTGATTCGCATGGAGTTAGGACCAGCCTCACCTTTCTGAGAAGCCTTGTAGGAATCCCTGTAGAGTATGTAAGCAGCAGTATGAGCCAGAATCAAGTTGTGACCCACAACATATACCAACTCCGGCTTCTTCAACCCAGGGGCTATCTCACCGGTTTCATAACCCTTGTAAGCCAGTGTTACTGGATCGTCTATTGTTGTCCAGAATTTGACCTAAATAGGTTGAATAAGCTGTTAGTAAAATTGTTTTAATAATATAAATTAAAAATGCAACAATACGACAATGTCTGAATATTGCAGAAAGTTGGCTGCTAAAGACGATAACACAAAGAACATTGAAATATTTTGGTTACTTGAAACGTCAGGAAAGTTTGGAGAGAACAATAATGGAGGGGTATGTGCCCGGGAAGAGAGGAAACGGAAGGCCAAAGAAAGATGGGTTCATGATGGGGCAGATGATCTCCATATTGGTGTATCGGACACGGGGCATCTTGCTTATCACCGAGAAGTGTTCCGGAAGGTTGTAATGGGAGCGAGGTTCTTCAAGGGACATGCTATTGAATGAATGATTGAATAAATGAATATAACACACGGTTAAGAAATTAATACAATTAGTTCTTAAATTAATTAGCGGCTGACCGAGTGGCTAAAATGCCGGTCTCTCCTTCAGGAGACGCGGGCTTGAATCCAATGTAAGGTGTGGCTATTTTTCTGTCGGGGAAAGAAAGGAAACCTTACCTTGCATAGTGTGTGGTGACTGCACTAGCAAAGCGGTCTTAATTTCCTGCCCTACACCTGCAAGGTACTACAGGCAGCAGATGACAGATTTTTTTTTTTTTTAAATTGACAAACAGTGCTTTTATTGTGCTATTGGTATAGTGTGCTGGAAGAGTCTTTTGCGGAATTAGGATTAAAGGTAGTTTGCCAAGACGGTCACAACATAATGTAGCCTATGCTATCTTACAACAAAATTCAGAAGCCTTTATGAGGATCCGCAAAGCTCAGGTAATATACATAACAGTGAAACATGACATAAATTTATCAGAGCTCACTGCATCTTCAGACGATGCTAAAAGCTAGTTGCATTTCCTCTACAGGTCGTTGCAGTTAACTCCAGGTTTTATTAGCTGTTTGTTATTATCTAAGCAATTTTTATGTTTAGTAATTTGCCCTTGCCCTCTGAATGATCGACACTCATACCATTCTGAAAATCAATGCAAAGCGGTCTGCTGTTACATCGCCTGCTACTGGTTTCTAACCAGGTATATCCGCTCCCCCCTCTCCCGATGTGTCTCCACCTTGTCGCGGTGAGTGGGGGGGGGGGGGCGCTTGCGTGTCCCAGTGACCCCAAGAGCATTGTCGACGAAAGCACAACTACATGTCGAACAAGCCTTGGGTTAGGGACCAGACCAAGAGAGACACAACCTGCTGCTCTGCAGGTAGACCGAGGATAGCAGTCAAAAGATCAAATCAGGCGCACGATCCGGACCATACTCTAAGGCTCTCTGTTGAGGGTTGTGGCTGAACGCCTCTAAGCTTAAACCCTCGGATGTGAGAGCCGGGCCGATACCCACCTACCAAAAAATGGAGCACGCTACATGCCCAGTTCAGATACTTGTCCGAAGGCTCTCAGCTGGGGGATATGAAGGATCCCCGGATGAGAGGGCCTGGCCTTTTTTCGCTCACTGATGCACGGAGGTAAGGTGCTGAGCCGGCAGCACATGTAGCCTACCTCGTGAGCGAGTACTAAAAGGTAGAAGAAGTGCCCCAGTCGAATGAAATGGTTACGAAAACTGTCTGTATCTAACTCATAGAGAGTGTAGACAAAGGTGGAAAAAACTTCTCAATAACACGAAATGGAACGCACGGCTAGAGAATCCATTGCGTGGTCCGAAGTCCAAAGCGAAAGCTTACCTAGTGGATGTCGCCCGCAGATTGACCGTTCCTGGTGCGTGCTTGAGCGACTAGTGGCTATCGAAATGCCCATCACATGGAAGTGAGGAATTAAAGCAGCCATGAGCAGGACGTGGCAACTCCTCAGGGAGCCCAGTCTCAGAGCAATATGTGCCGGCTCTGTAATTATGGAAGCCTCCTTGGATAGCGGGGGAATGCTCATGGTCTGCCCCTGCCTTCCCTTGAGAGTGTACCGTGATGTCGTTGACCGTTCTACCTTGACCAGCTGAGATGTGAGCGACACCACAGCAGTAACAGTCTAACGTCTCTCGAAACCCCGGGAAGGCAAACCGGTAAAAATGCCTGCTGAAGTCGGATGTGCCGGCCTACGTGTCCAAATAAATCAGGCACAACGCAAAAAAACGTCCGAGTGAAATGTCTTTTGTGCTAGGAACAGCTCTGACTAATTAGTTTTCCGAATAGCTCGTGTCCGGAAAAGCTCTGACTAGCTAGTTTTCGAATGTTCGTTGTGCCCGGAACAGCTCCGACGGACACATCGACAAGGACATGTCCGAATCGAAAACTCGCTGAGTGGATACCCTGCAGACCGGCCTGGTCAGTGCGGGAAGGCTCGTGGTGAACGATATGCCCAGTGTATCGAAGTGAGGAATTAAAACAGCCATGAGCAGGGCGTAACGATTCTCTCGGTGAGCCCAGTACCAGGGCGCTATGTGTCGGCTCTGCAACTATGGAAGCCACCCTGGATGACGGAAAATGCCATGGACTGTCCCTGCCTTTCCTTGAGGGCTGATCGTGAAGCATTTGACCGTTCCAACTTGACAAACTGGGATGTGAACGGCACCACAAAAGTGAGAGTCCCACAGGAATGCTAACCTGTCAAAAATGCACGCTAAAAGTCGGATGTGTTGGCTTAAGTGTTTCGACCCACGGGTGCATAACGAGACACCGAATCACATCTGGAAAAAAAAAACACTCCGGGTGAACGCAAAGAAGAAGAAGAACCACGTATATGGATTGTCACACGGCTTACACAGCCCTTAAGCGTTTAGACGCCGGCATTTGTCAAGGTGTGGGTTTGGTATGAGTGGAAGTTACACTTGCACGAGTGTTTGGGGAATGCGTGGAACACGTGTCGTGAGTGTTAAGAAACATAACTCTCGGGTTTGAACCGGGAGTACGAGTTACGACGCGGTCCAGGCAGGACGCGTTGGGACGAGGGCGAGGAAGGGCACCAGCCGAGTGCCTCTGTATAATAGATGTTAGTCGCAAGTGTTAGCATTGGTGCTTATTTTACTTGTGTATAACCGTGTAGTCAACTGTGAATGAAGATTCGATTGTAGTGGTGAAGCCATATAATAAATAATGAAAACAGCGTGGACTCCTGTATTGTCTGTCAGTTAGACTTGTGGTATCGGCCTGTAAGTTGGGAAGGACGATTGGTTGGTAAACATGGGCAATAGTCAGATACAGAGCACAAATGCATCGCCACGAGCGAATGCCAGCCATGGATCGAACTTGCTGAAAGAATGACAACTAGCAGAAACGAGTAGAAGCCAAGGCATAAAATTGGGTCCATGACAGTAGTAATGATTACATCATCAAAGATTTCATTCCGGTCTGCTCACTCAGTAACTGAACATGATACATTTCAAAATACTTAATCATTCAAATACTTCTTACCTCTTACTTCTTCTTCGTTGGTGATCGTATTTGTCCACAGCTTCCTTTCTCGTGTACTACTAATAATTTCTGATACTGATGTTTCTCCATGCCATGATTTGGAACTACCCGCCATCTAATTTTGTCATCCCCTGCCTATCCTTCAAGCCAACTTTCCCGTTGAAGGGATGTTCTCCAACGTTTCCCTTCTCATGACAGACATTCGAATGTGGGCTGTCTCCTTCTGATGCCAGTAAATAATTGTTTTTGTGAGTTACTTTCTTCATGAGTTCAGAAAATTCCCCCCCCCCCCAACCACACCAAAAAAATAAATAATTAATGTCTTGGAAGACTCTTTGACAATTATACGTTAAATATTGAGCACAACCCACTACTGGCAACGCCGACCGCATTCTGATATGAACCTAAGGCCCATCCACGTCAATATGGAAGCACTATACTCGAGTTTCGCCCTCATTTGAGCTCGTCAGTAGTGCATATCCCTGACCGGATCCGGAAACACATAATCAATTGATTATTGCTCACTGGATTTAGGAGGCCTGGTGTTCCTTGCCAGTGAGAAGTCCTGATCGTTCGGGTCCCATCGATTGACGGACGTCGGTCGCGGCGATTGGGCAATCTTGAGCATAGCCTACGATGGGTAGCGTTGTGGTATTCTGTTGTGATAATTTGGTGTGTCCAGTGTGTGCCGCGTGGTTACACACCCGCTTCACACGCGTGATCCGGGACTGTTTCCGGATCCGGTCAGGGATATGCACTACTGACGAGCTCAAATGAGGGCGAAACTCGAGTATAGTGCTTCCATATTGACGTGGATAGGCCTTAGGTTCATATCAGAATGCGATCGGCGTTGCCAGTAGTGGGTTGTGCTCAATATTTAAATTTCAAATCCCGAAACAACCACATAATCAATTGATTATTGCTCACTGGATTTAGGAGGCCTGGTGTTCCTTGCCAGTGAGAAGTCCTGATCGTTCGGGTCCCATCGATTGACGGACGTCGGTCGCGGCGATTGGGCAATCTTGAGCATAGCCTACGATGGGTAGCGTTGTGGTATTCTGGTGTGATAATTTGGTGTGTCCAGTGTGTGCCGCGTGGTTACACACCCGCTTCACATGCGTGATCCGGGACTGTTTCCGGATCCGGTCAGGGATATGCACTACTGACGAGCTCAAATGAGGGCGAAACTCGAGTATAGTGCTTCCATATTGACGTGGATAGGCCTTAGGTTCATATCAGAATGCGGTCGGCGTTGCCAGTAGTGGGTTGTGCTCAATATTTAAATTTCAAATCCCGAAACAACCACATAATCAATTATACGTTACTCGGCGTACAATATCAATATAGGAATGATGGCGATCTGTGACAAAGTATAGGCCACATGATGAAAAAAAAGTTACTTGCATATCCTTTGCTGGACGTCACAGTGAATACTAGCAATTTTTTGTTTGCTGTTGTGACCTCTTAGAAAGTGTACGTTCAGTAGTTTGCTGTTGTGACCTCTTAGAAAGTGTACGTTCAGTAGTTTGCTGTTGTGACCTCTTAGAAAGTGTACGTTCAGTAGTTTGCTGTTGTGACCTCTTAGAAAGTGTACGTTCAGTAGTTTGCTGTTGTGACCTCTTAGAAAGTGTACGTTCAGTAGTTTGCTGTTGTGACCTCTTAGAAAGTGTACGTTCAGTAGTTTGCTGTTGTGACCTCTTAGAAAGTGTACGTTCAGTAGTTTGCTGTTGTGACCTCTTAGAAAGTGTACGTTCAGTAGTTTGCTGTTGTGACCTCTTAGAAAGTGTACGTTCAGTAGTTTGCTGTTGTGACCTCTTAGAAAGTGTACGTTCAGTAGTTTGCTGTTGTGACCTCTTAGAAAGTGTACGTTCAGTAGTTTGCTGTTGTGACCTCTTAGAAAGTGTACGTTTCAGTAGTTTGCTGTTGTGACCTCTTAGAAAGTGTACGTTCAGTAGTTTGCTATTGTGACCTCTTAGAAAGTGTACGTTCAGTAGTTTGCTATTGTGACCTCTTAGAAAGTGTACGTTCAGTAGTTTGCTGTTGTGACCTCTTAGAAAGTCTACGTTCAGTAGTTTGCTGTTGTGACCTCTTAGAAAGTGTACGTTCAGTAGTTTGCTGTTGTGACCTCTTAGAAAGTCTACGTTCAGTAGTTTGCTGTTGTGACCTCTTAGAAAGTGTACGTTCAGTAGTTTGCTGTTGTGACCTCTTAGAAAGTCTACGTTCAGTAGTTTGCTATTGTGACCTCTTAGAAAGTGTACGTTCAGTAGTTTGCTGTTGTGACCTCTTAGAAAGTGTACGTTCAGTAGTTTGCCATTGCCTTCTGAACGACCGGCACCCATACGATTTCGTAAAAAAGAAACCAACTGCTGCCAAATCGCCCACAACTGTGTTTCGAACGCGGGTAAGCTGGATTATGAACAGCGTCCGTAACCTCTGCACCACGGGGCCGGCGTCGATCTCTGTGCTAAGGTTAATTTATAAAATCAGTCAGGATGCGAATTCTAGAGCATGACCAACGGTTCAGCAGGCATAAGTGCTGACACTGAGCTACAACAGTTTCCTAACATACAAGTAAGAGAAACATATCACTTATGTATGTGCAAATCATAACAATCGTACCCTGTCACCAAACAGTTTGAAGCACACGTCGGCATAATCGTGAAACCACTGCACGGATGATCCGTTTGCCCATCCTCCTTGGGCCTGCAGTGGCTGCGGCAAGTCCCAGTGATGCAGGCTCACAAACGGCTGGATCTTGTTGGCTATCAGTTCGTTGATTAGTTCGTTGTAGTAGTTCACGCCTTTCAAGTTCACGTTGTCTTTAGTTCCTGATGGTAGGATGCGGGACCAGGACAGGGAGAACTTGTAATGGGAGACCTGGAGAAAATTGAGCAAATGTAGAAGGTTATCTGTGGTTGATTTTAAAACAAAAGTTAGTTGCATAACCTTTACATGACGTCATCATCCGCACTTATTAGCTGTTTGTGATTTCTTGGTAAGTTTAAGTTCAGTAGTTTGCCATTGCTTTATGAACGATCAGCTCTGATACCATCGTATGAAAATAAACGAAATGCGGCCTGCTGCCTAATCCTCCTCGAGCGCAGATGGTGGGTATACGAATTTTATCCATCGCCCCTTCGACACAGAGCTGGCTGTTGATTACGAAATCATAGACAAATACTTTTGTGCATTAGCTCCTTCTTCTATTTCTGCTCTTTATTCCCCAAGCGGAGCATAGCCCACAACCAACTCATGTCAACCTGTCCTATATGTTGCTACCCCCTGCAGGTTCTTTTATGTCTTCCCATATTATTCATCTCTGTCTCAAATTCTCTTCTCCATATAGATCCTCCATTTCGTGTATCTTGTGGGTTATAAAGAAGTGAACTGTTAGCAGATTTTCTAAACGTCCGTCCCGCACCAATTAATTTTTCTCACGCCTTGATTACTTCACATATGTCTAGTTGTTTCAATTAGCTTCGCAGTAGTGACCCTGTCATATCAGTTTAGCCCTTACATTTTGCGCATTCACCACTTAGTGAATGTGTAGTTTATTAGCATTGTTGTTGTTCTCCATGTTTCTAACCCAAACAACCGTACTGAGTTAACGTTGGAGTTAAATATGTGAGATTTGATATTAGGTTTTATTTCGTTTGGTTTTCAGAAATGTCTACATTACATTAGTGAACTGACATCTGTTTTCAGAAAAGTAATGGCTTGAAATATTAATGTGTCCAGAAAGGTAATGACATGAAATATTAATGTGTCCAGAAAGGTAATTACCTGACATATTAATGTGCCCAGAAAGGTATGACCTGAAATATTAATGTGTCCAGAAAGGTAATGACCTGAAAAATGAATGTGTCAGATAAATGAATGTTTGCTCAAAGACAATATAAACCAATGTTGTCTATTGTCTAGCTCCACGTGGATGATCTCTCTTTTCCTGAGGCGCACTTACCGTTAAGTGTAGACCGAACGAACGAAATTTATTTTCAAATTGTGTAGACAGGCACATACCCGTCTTACATTCTGTCCTACCAGCCACTCATCTTTCAGTCATCAATCATCTATTGTACATGTTACATTCACATGGCTAAAACGTCAAATGAATACTGTGAACATATACAATGCATATTACCTTGTTATGAGACAGACAGGCAGGCAGACACACACGCACGCGCACGCGCACAAACATACACAGTCACTCACGCATGTATAAATACATATATGCATGCCTACATAAATACATCATTGACACAAACTTACACAGTTATACATCCATCCATCACGTGCCATGCCGGTAAGCGTGTGCGGTCATGTTCTGCCATCTCACTCCATCACCAGAGTCGTAGATCAGCTCCGAGTTTCTGTCTCGACCATGCCACAAGGCCAAGCCATCCAGGTACTTGCTTCTAGGTCTTCCCCTTGGTCTGTTCCCATCGATCTTACCAGTTGTCACCAAATTCTCCAAATCATTCCTTCTCATAACATGCCCACAAAATGTTGACTGTCTACGTCTAATTTCTCTAATCAGTTTACGATCTTCATTTGTTTCTTGAAGGACTTGTTCATTAGTCTTTCTGGCTGTCCATGGTATTCTTTGCACAGTTAAAAACCCTCTCAATAACTCATAAATGCACACTCCCTAGTGTTAACATATATCCACTCACACTCACAAACACACTAATACAGATTTACTCGTAATACATTATCTCTCTCTCTCTCTCTCTCTCTCTCTCTCTCTCTCTCTCTCTCTCTCTCTCTCTCTCTCTCTCTCTCTCTCTCTCTTCGTTTCTCTCTGTCTCCCTCTCTCTCTCACGCCTCATATCCTAATTCATACATAAATCAAAGCACACACGTACAATCCTTCACACACATACCTATTACATACAAATTCCCTGTGGTATTTGGAGCCTAAGCTTGCTTTCTAAGACCAGCTATATTGCCTGAGTTGCATCGTATGCTTTTGTTTAGAATAGACTTAATGTTGTCTACCCATCGCTTTCTTGGACTTCCTCTAGCTCCATATCCTTTTCTGTTTTCGTGGTATACTTTCATATAGTGATGATAATGGTGATTAAATTGATGTTTATAATGACGCTAGCAAAATTGTTAGTTAACAGCGCTGGTAATGTTCAACGTCTGGGCTTGTCTCTTGCCAAAGTGAGGGAGACTGGTGGCCTATTCATCCTTGCTCTCAGGCTACAAAATGCGATGACACTACTACATCACAGTCTCGTGGCAGGAAACTATTTCGGAAAATTAACAGTGATAATGATAAGCGTTTGGTAGTGACGATAATGATGATAATTTTAATGACGATGGTGATGATGATAATTTTGATAATGATAATGACATTTTTGATGACGATGATTATGATGATAATTGTGATGATGCGGATGATAATTTTAATGACACTGGTGGTGATAATAATTTTCATGACGGTGAAGATGATGATAATTTCAATGACAATTATGATGATGATAATTTTGATGACGATAAAGATGATGATAATTTTAGTGACGATGAAGATGATGATAACGTTGATGACGATGCTAATGATGATAATTTTGATGACAATGATGTTAATTTTGATGATGATGACGATGATGATGATTGGAAAGCCTACCATAGTGATAGTGTTGAAAGTATTGGTGATGAAGTAAATGATGACGATGTTGATAATTATGGTGTTAGTTTATCATTACAACAATAATAACGATGATGTTGTTGAGACACAGAGAGTAAATATAGACACTCTCAATAGTGACTAAAAGAGAGTCAACATACACAGCTATATACGGAAGTAATGCTATAAAAATCGAATCCACTGTCACGAACTTACTCCAAGTGAAATTAACAAATCAACAGTAATATTCACATTGTGGTACTTGTACGCTGTTGTTTTCGCGTCCCCTCATCCTTGAATGATGATAGTGTTGTTGTTTTTTTTTTTGCGTTCCACAACGTTTGAGCTCAAGCGTAGTCCATAAACACTATTTCTATAGTAATGATGATAGCGATAATATAATGATGATGGTCACGATATTGGTAGTGATGTTGTTAATGATGAAGATTGTGATAGTGATTGTGATAGTGATGGTGATAATAATGATGGTGATGGTGGTGATGATGTTCATGGTGATAATGACGATGATGGTGATAATAATGATGATTGTGGTAATGTTCATGGTGATGGTTGTAACGATGACAATGGTAATAGTGACAATGAAGACGATGATAAGTGTGGTAATGATGATGATGACCGGGGTACATGGCTGTGATTGTGGTGGTGATCAATGTGATGGTGATTTTGTTGATGTTGATCGAATATTGCTGGTGATGATGATGCAGACAATGAGAATGATCATTATTGTTATTATTTGCATAGCGATGATGATAATGTTTTCAATGATTACAATAATGACCATAATAATTTTGATGTTTGTAATGACGAAGTGATGATAAAAAGTTAGAGTGAATATGCGCGCGCGCACGCACGCACGCACACACATACACACACACAAGGTTGTGTAAAGTAGAGCCAACATTCACAAACGTGTGATAAGTAATGCTATCATTAACGCTATTCATTCTCTATCACACTTACCCCAAGTGAAGCTAACAGCTGTACATCAGTCTTCACATTGTGGTAGCCGTCCGCTGCTGTTTTCGCGTCCCCTCCCCCTTGAATATTACCACTGACCTTTGTAAACTCGTCCCAATTGCTGACACCTTTTCCTGTAGAAATATAATGTATGTACGTTATTAAGGCCGAAGGTAGCCTTGGAAAGATGGGAGAAATACAAAGATAAAATAGAGCTGTCAGTTGCAGTGAGGAAAAGATATCTGAAGAGTTATATAGAACATATCTTCTTCTTCTTCTTCTTCTTCTTCTTCTTCTTCTTCTTCTTCTTCTTCTTCTTCTTCTTCTTCTTCTTCAGCGTTCCGAGCCATTGAGGTTCTTTGCTGCAGACACAATCCGTCTCCATTCGTCTCTCTGGTGGACCTTCTCTTGCCAGTCGTTGATTCCATATAGAATCTATACTTTTGTATTATTTGAAACATGGTCTCTGAAAAACATCTCATGCCTGTGAAATGTTTTGTTTTTTAAATTAAATTTTATTTGTTTTGTAATATTTTTATCTTATTTGTTTTTGTTTAAAATTAATTTAATTTTTTTAAAGGGTGCGCAGTTCCCCCAGGGGCCAGAGCCACCCCATCAGATCTCCGCGTCCCTGTGTGTCATTCGAATGGCCGACTCTGCTGGTGGCTCTGACAAGATCAAGTGCAGTGACTACACTTTGATCTTAGCCACAATGCCGAGAAGCAGAGAATACAATGGACGAAAAAAACAACAACACGAGAAAGTCCTTTAAGAAACAAATGAAAACCGTAAATTGATTACATACGGTAATAGTAGACAATGAAGGTATTTTTGGCACAATAAAAGGTGAAATGCAAGTGAAAACTTAGTGACCACTGACACATGTGTAAACTGACAGAGTTGCCAGCATGGATATATGCAGAGACAAACATGCACACAGAGAAAACGACAGACAAAAAGACAGACGGATCTTCAGACAGACAGACGGGAAAGACATAACGACTGACATATAGACAAACAGATTGATTGATTGATTGATTGATTTAGGAACCGACATCACAGCATTCGGGGCATTCCCATAAGCGCTCCGTCCCCATCCTCAGCAGCCAGCGAAGAATTCCAACACTAATAGTACCAGTAGCAATCTGATTATATGTCCGTCTCGCCTTTCCACTGAGCGTTGAGCGTCGGCCAGATCCCCTCGTCACCCCTCGCTGTAGCATTCTTGCCAGACCTTGGTGATTCATTTGCTCCTCCGAGGTGTACACGTGCTCCCACAAGGCCGCAACCACGTCTTCCTTATCATGCATCAATACTCCACCAAGCTTTGCAGAGCCAGCCAATCTGTCCGCCTGTTATAGACAAACAGAAAGATATACAAACAAAAAGACAGAAAGGCACACACTAGATAGAAAGACAGACGGAGGGACGGACAGACATACAGACGGACATTCACGGAGGCAGACAGACGGACAGACATACATATATTCAGGTAGACAGACAGAGACTCAGGCAGACAGACAGACACTCAGACAGACAAACACACAGACACTCACGCAGACAGACAGACACCTAAAACTATCTTACCATCTGTATCCCATGCTCCCTCTGTAGGGAAGGCGGAACTGCTGACTCCGAATGCAAAGGATGACGGGAACTTGCCCAGCACGATTTCTGCGCTAATCACACATAACCAAGAGACAACCAACAAGAGAATTGTCATGAACTCCTTCATTGTCGAATAATTACCGCACTTTTTCCAAATGTCATTTAGAAAGCAAAGTTATTTCTCGAGGAGTCACCGCAAAATTACTGGGGCCAAAAAAAAAAAAAAAAAACAACCTCAGCAGTTGAGAAAAACAAAGCCATGGTATTCAATATAACATGTAACAGTAAAGTAAGTAATGTGCCATTTTCATCCCTTTGGGTGTATTTTCCATATAGCCATCATCATCATGTGTAATACCGACAAGCTTCATGTTCGCCATCTCACACGATCACCAAAGCCATGGATCCGCTCAGTGTTCTTGTCTCAACCATACCACGTGGCAAGGCCATCCATATATATACTTCTCCTCCTTCCCCTTGTTCTTGTCCCCTAAATCATGCCAGTTGTCACCAAGTTCTCTAGTTTATTTCTTCTCATTACGTGCCCACAAAATATTTTTCCTATGTTATTTGTCCCATATCTTTGCAGAATAGTCAAAACTTTGCTTCCCAGACAATTTCCTTGTATTTATTTTGAGCTAGTATGACCACTTAATTTGTTTTTAACTTCCCAACATACCGAGTCGATGGTTCGGAAGCAGCTGTAAGCGCTGTGGAAGCAGTCCAAGTGTTTATTCTGATGGTGTGAGCGTCGGTCGTTCAGAAAGCAATAGCAAACTACTGAAAGAAAACACAGCTTTGTAAATCACAAACAGCTACAAATTGCTTTGTTGATTGCGACGTTCTGTAAGGGCAATCAAATACCTATAACTCTGCTGAAAGAATTATCCTGTGTCGATTATGTATTTCCTGTCATATATTTTTCCGGTGTAGAACCTTACAAGTCTCCGTACTTATATGCTTATAATCAGTGTAAAAGTGCTTACTATAAACAAGTTGCTGTGTCATTTAATTGAATACAAAGACAACATTGATTGTCTTTTATCAGTTGTTGAGTCCTTGACACACAATATAAGACTGCTGACATTGATGAACAAGAAAACAATGTTCCTCAAGGACATGTTTGGGTGTTTTGAAATATATCTAATCAGTACTACAATATTTGATCCATGAACTGCTTTTCCGTGTCCATTTGACTGTGTGTGTGCTTTTCCTTTTGTTTTTCAAACACCGAATTTCACAGTGTGAAAATATATTTAGTTTTCAGCAATGTAGATGTCAATAGAGCGCTGCAAACAGAAAATCACAATGGGCGAGACAAGATAATCGGGGCATTGGAACTTGAATGTTACAAAACGTTTTTAGAATACCGCAATCGAAGAAGACGAAACGATACTGACATTCTAAAGGATCCGAACATAGAGAAAAATAGGTAACATTATTTTGTACTGCAAACATTTCTGATACCGACGAACCTCCATGTTATGATGTAAAACTGTCCACCAGTACCTTCTTTCTTGCCCCTCTCTTTTTGCCTCTTTTCCCTTCCAATTTTTCCATTTTGACGATTTGCTCCAGCTTTCCTCTTCTCACGACATGCCTAAATGATGTGGGATGTCTTTCTTTGATGCAAGAAACAATTTCTTTTGCAAGATAACTTATTTCAAGATCTCTTTAGTGCTCTATTTATCTGTCCGTGCTGTTCACGTCATTCTTTATAAAACCAAATATCCACAATGTTAAAACGTATTTTTGCCAATTCTTTACACCACGTGGTAGTCATCCCCAGTATTATTTAGCTGCTTGTGATTTCTTGGTACGTTCATGTTCAGTAGTTTGAAATTGCTTTCTGAACGACCGGTACTCATAAATTTGTATGGAAACCAACGCAAGTCGGTGTGTTGTAAACTCGCGCGCAGCTTTGTTTCAAATGCGGTATGCGGGATTACGAATTGCGTGGTAACATATTTGCCACAGAGCTGTTGCATCTCCGTAGCTTCCACATAATTCCTAATTGTCCATGAGTCGCTTCCGTACAACATGATTTTCTAATATAGCTCTTAAGATACTACGCATCCGATTGACAAAGTTAAATAGCAGCTACTATTCTTCGTACTGTGAAGTGCTGCATTTACACGGTCTATTTTATGTTTAACTTCTTTAATACATCTTCCACACACACACACACACACACACACACACACACACACACACACACACACACACACACACACACACACACACACACACACACACACACACACATATATATATATATATATATATATATATATATATATATACAAGCTGACCCGGCCCAGCTTCGCCCAGGCCCTGGCGGGGATCTATCTATCTATCTATTCTATCTATCTATCTATCTATCTATCTATTTATCTATCTATCTATCTATCTATCTATCTATCTATCTATCTATCTATCTATCTATCTATCTATCTATCTATCTATCTATCTATCTATCTATCTATCTGTCTGTCTGTCTGTCTGTCTGTCTGTCTGTCTGTCTGTCTGTCTGTCTGTCTGTCTGTCTGTCTGTCTGTCTATTATTAGAAAGAGCACTTGAAAGATCTTTACATCTTCCCCCAACAATTAACTTGGGTAAATGGAGCGTCTTATTTAATTCATATTCGGCCCCTGCTCCCGTTCCCGTTCCCAAAAAAGACGACCCGGCCAGGCTTCGCCCAGTCCCTGGTGGGGAGCATATAATGTAATTCATATTAGGCGGAAGGAGGAGGAGGAGGGAGCAGGAGGGAGGAGGAGACAGGAGGAGGAGGGAGGAGTATGAGGGAGGAGGAGGGATTAGGAGGAGGGTAGAGGAGGAGGGAGGAGTATGAGGGAGGAGGAAGGATTAGGAGGAGGGAGGAGGAGCAGGGAGTAGGAGGGAGGAGGAGGGAGGAGGAGGAAGAGAGAGGAGGAGGGAGGAGGAGGAAGGAGGAGGAGAGAGGAGGAGGAGGGAGGAGGAGAGAGAAGGAGGAAGGAGGAGGAGGTAGGAGGAGGAGGGAGGAGAAGGAAGAGCGAGGAGGAGGGAGGAGGTAGGAGGAGGGAGGAGGAGGGAGGAGGAGGAGGGAGAAGGATGAAGGAGGAAGAAAGAGGAAGAGGGAGAAGGAGGAGGAGGAAGAGTGAGAAAGAGGGAGGAGGAGGGAGGAGGAGAGAGGAGGAGAAGGAAGGAGAGAGGAGGGAGAGGAGGAGGGGGAGGAGGAGGGAGAGATTGGAGGAGGAGAAGGGAGGAGGCGGAGGGAGAAGGAGGGAGAAGGATAGAGGAGGAGGAGCTAGGAGCAGGGAGGAGGAGGAAGAGCGGGGAGGAGGGAGGAATTAGGAGGGGGAGGAGGGAGGAGGAAGAGGGAGGAAGAGGGAGAAGGAGGGAGAAGGAGGAGGAGGAAGAGGGAGAAGGAGGGAGGAGGAGGAGGGCGAAGGAGGGAGAAGGAGAAGGGAGGAGGGAGGAGGAAGAGGAGGAGGGAGGAAGAGGGGGAGGAGGAGGGAGAGGGAGGATGAGGAGGGAAGAGGAGGCGGAGGGAGAAGGAGAAAGGAGGAGGAGGGAGAAGGAGGGAGGAGGAGGGAGGGGGAAGGAGGAGGAGGGAGGAGGAAGAGGGAGAAGGAGGAGGGAGGAGGAGAAGGAGGGAGGAGGAGAGGAGAGGGATGAGGGGAGAGGGAGAAGGAGAGAGAGAAGAGAGGAGGAGGAGAGAGGGAGGGAGGAGGGAGGAGGAGGAGAGGAGGAGGAGGGAGGAGGAGAGGGAGGAGGGGAGAGGGTGAGGAAGGAGGAGGGAGAGGAGGAGGAGGAGGAGAGAGAGGTAGGAGGGGAGGAGGAGGGGGAGGAGGAGGAGGAGGAAGAGGAGGAGGAGGGAGGATGGAGAACGAGGAGGAGGGGGGAGGAGGAGAGGGAGTAGGAGAGGGAGAGGGGAGAGAGAGGAGGAGGAAAGGAGGGAGGAGGAGGAGGAGGAGAAGGAGGGAGGAGGACGAGGGAGGAGGAGGGAGGAGGAGGGGAGAGAGAAGGAAGGGAGGAGGGAGTGGAGGAGGATGGAGGAGGAGGGAGAGAGGAGAAGGAGGGGAGGAGGGGAGGAGGGAGGGAGGAGGAGGGAGAGGAGGAGGGAAGAGGCTGATGGAGAAGGAGGAGGGCGGAGGAGGGAGGTGCAGGGAGGTGCAGGAGGAGGAGGAGGGAGGCGTAGGGAGGAGGTAGAGGGAGGAGGAGGAGGGAGGAGGGAAGAGGAGGAGAGAGGAGGAGGAGGGAGGAGGAGAAGGGAGGAGGAGGGAGGAGGAGGGAGGAGGAGGAGGCGGATGAGGAGAAGGGAGAAGGAGGGAGGAAGAGGGAGAAGGAGAGAGGAGTAGGGATGAGGGGGAGGAGGAGGAGGGAGGAGGAGAAGGGATGAGGAGGGCGGAGGAGGAGGGAGGAGCAGGGATTAGGAGGAGGGAGGAGGAAAAGAAGGTAGGAGGAGAGCCGAGGCGGGGGAGGAGGGGGTGAAGGTAGGAGGAGGGCGGAGGAGAGAGAGGAGGATGGAGGAGGAGGAAGCGGGAGGAGGAGGACGGAGGAGGGAGAGGGAGGGGGAGGGGAGGAGGAAGAGGGTAGGAGGAGGAGGCGGGGGAGGAGGAGGGAGAAGGATGGAGGAGGAAGAGGGAGGAAGAGGGAGAAGGAGGGTGAAGGAGGAGGAGGAAGAGTGAGAAGGAGGGAGGAGGAGGGAGGAGGAGAGAGGAGGAGAGAGGAGAAGGGAGGAGAGAGGAGGAAGAGGAGGAGGGGGAGGAGGAGGGAGAGGGAGAAGGAGGAGAAGGGAGGAGGCGGAGGGAGAAGGAGGAAGGAGGAGGGAGAAGGAGGAAGGAGGAGGAGGAGCTAGGAGCAGGGAGGAGGAGGAAGATCGGGAGGAGGGAGGAATTAGGAGGAGGAATTAGGAGGGGGAGGAGGAGGGAGGAGGAAGAGGGAGGAGAAGGAGGAAGAGGGAGAAGGAGGGAGGAGGAGAAGGGAGGACGGAGGAGGAAGAGGAGAGGGAGGAGGAGGGGAGGAGGAGGGAGGGAGGAGGGAGAGGGAGGATGAGGAGGGAAGAGGAGGCGGAGGGAGAAGGAAGGAGGAGGAGGGAGGGGAGGGATGAGGAGGGAGGGGGAGGGAGGAGGGGGGAGGAGGTAAGAGGGAGAAGGAGGAGGGAGAAGGAGGAGGGAGGAGGAGAAGGAGGGAGGAAGAGGAGAGGGATGAGGGAGATGGAGAAGGAAGAGGAGGAGGGAGGAGGAGGAGGATGGAGGAGGTAGAGGGAGGAGGGAGGCGGGAGGAGGAGAGTTGTTAGGAGGAGGAGAAGGGAGGAGGAGGAGGGTGGAGGAGGAGAAGGAGGAGGGGGGAGGAGGGGAGGAGTAACGTGAGGAGGATGGAGGAGGAGGGAGGAGGAGAATCGAGGAGGAGGGAGGAGGAAGAGGGAGGAGGAAGAGGGAGGAGGAGAGAGAAAGAGGAGGAGGAAGAGGGAGGAGGAGGAGAGAGAAGGAGGGAGGAGGACATTGGAGAAGGAGGGAGGAGGAGGATGGAGAAGGAGGGAGGAGGAGGAGGGAGGAGAAGGAGGAGGGAGAGGGATGAAGAGGGAGAGGGAGGAGGAGGGAGGCGGAGGAGAGAGGATGATGAGGAGGAGGGAAGAGGGGGAGGAGAAGGAGAGAGGGAGGAGGAGGGAGGGAGGAGGAGGGAGGTGCAGGGAGGAGGGAGGAGGGAGGAGGAGGGAGGAGGGAGAGGGAGGAGGAGGAGGGAGGGGGAAAGGGAGAGAGAGAGGAGGAGGAGGAGGAGGAGAAGGGAGGAGGAGGGAGGAAGGAGGGAGGAAGGAGGATGTGAAGGGGGGAGAAGGAGAAGGAGGAGGAAGAGGGAGAAGGAGGAGAGGAGAGGATGAGGGGAGGAGGAGGAGGAGAGGAGAAGGGATGAGGGAGGGAGGAGGAGGAGGGAGGAGGAGGGATTAGAGGAGGAGAGGAGGAGGAGAAGGGAGGAGGAGAGAGCGAGGAGGATGGAGGAGGGGGAGAAGGTAGGAGAGGGAGGGAGGAGAAAGAAGGGAGGAGGATGGGAGGAGGAGGAAGAGGGAGGAGGAGGGAGGGCGGGAGGAGGAGAGGGAGGGGGAGGGGAGGAGGAAGAGGGGTAGGAGGAGGAGGAGAAGGGGGGAAGAGGAGGAGGGGAGAGGGAGGAGGATTATAACGCAATATACCTGTAGATAACTGCAGCGACAAGATCCACCTATTTGAGTAAATATGCAACAATTTCACATTCATATAGCATATGTCTTATAGCAGTTATGTCCCCGGATCAGCTATATCTACATTATACATGTAAATTAATATTAAGTAATATTAAGTAAATACATGTCGGTACACTATACTAGGACACGTTGGCTAAAAGCGAGCGCGGGAATGAGAGGAAGACGTGTAGACAAATTTCACCTCAATCGGATGGACCGTTCGCGAACGCATAAGGACATACATACAGACATACATACATACATACATACAGATGGTGATTCTTTGATATATATATTATATATATATATATATATATATCTTATATATATATATATATAATATATATATATAATATATTATTATATATATTACATATATATATATATTATATATTATATATATATATATATATATATATATCTATATATTTATATATATATATATATATATATATATATATATATATACTATATATATATCTGAGCTACAAACCACTACTGGTTATGGTTCGTGCCCTGCCTACTGAGTGACGTGCGTGGCGCGACACTGTGAGTAGTGAGTTTCGTGTGACATGCTGTTGAATCTTCCCGAGGTATTTTGGAATTTACTGCATGTTCGAAGCGATGGCAGCTGCTATGTCCCAGAGTGACCGTTTTTGCCTTATGCCTAGAAATCGCGTGGCTGCTGGGCTTCTGGTGACTGCCACCTAGCCATCGATGATGAACTGTATTTTCGTGATGGTGCGTGTGTGAGAAACATCTAGGACATCCAGATGGGAAATTGACGACGATTCCATCAGAGATGAACTGGATGGTTCGCTACATATTGTGTTGACATCTATGGCAAGTCGGCATTATGCACGTGTATCGTGCGGCATGTGTTTGTCAGAGACTCTTGTCTTTCCAATTTCACATGGACAGTGGGGAGCGTTTTATGTGATTCACTGGCACAGGAATCGGAGCATGAATGAGTGGACGCACCCGTGTTGCTGTGAGTTGGAACCGCGACTAATACCTAATGTTAATGATCAACTTAACTGGCCAACGCACGTGATCGCATTCTGGTATGAACTGAAGGCTCTCTCCCGTCATATGGAAGCACTATACTCGAGTTTCGCCCTCGTTTGAGCTCGTCAGTAGTGCCAAATCCTGACCGCCGATCACTAAAAACGTCCCCGGATCACGCGTTTAGTGTGTTTGTGAAGACGGTGTGTAACCACGCGGCACTCACTGGACCACACCAATTATCACAACAGAACATCACAACGCTACCCATCGTAGGCTATGCTCAAGATTGCCCAATCGCCGCGACCGACGTCCGTCAATCGATGGGACCCGAACGATCAGGACTTCTCATTGGCAAGGAACACCAGCGCCTCCTAATCCAGCAGTGATCATAATCAAACGCTGTTCGGCTCTTAGACAGCCTAGACTCTAAAACATCGCACTTAACGGGGTGAATTTATTCCCTCCCCCCTTCCCCAAGACGTGTTGGTGTTGTGGAAAATGAGCAAGAGGACAGATTATTTGCTTCTGCACACCTTGGTGTAAATGTTGACGCAGTCAAACAGATAAAAACGACCATTCATATATGGAGATAGAGAGACACGCTTACAACCAGACATAAGATAGACAAATAGACAGACAGCTAGTCAGACAGATAGACAGAAGGGTAGAATCACACATACAGTCACGTACACACACTGAGACAAACACAGAGAGGCATACCATTAGACATTATAGATACAAGTGATGAGAACCGTTCACTTGTTTGTTCATGAAATTATCTGTGACAAGGTCGTGTAATCAGCTCATCTTCCGCGACATCCCTCTCGCTTGGAACGGAGCGAGTAACTGATATTTGATCCATATGTGAACAATAGCTCTTTGTCGACGTAGTATATTTCTGTGGTTTGTAATATATTTTACACGGAGCGTGTACATGGAGAGTGATGGGGTTCGACCGCAGTGTCTCAGTGGGGTCGACCGACGGAGAACATACACATACACACACGCACACACAAGCACGGTGTGTACTTTTATATGTCACAATAATTGTAAATGAGTTAATTAGACACCATTTGACCTGTGTGACCTGGATTTGACATCAGTATCACTATGTGGCGGGATTTCAATGTGACGGACATATGTCGTCACATTAAACATAGAAGGATTTACAATGTGGCGGATATCACATTTCTGCCACATTAAAATAATTAGTTACCACTTCCCTAACTATTCCCCAAGACAGTCGTGGAGTCAGTACGGTTAATGGATGGCCAGTACGCTTTGCGTCAGCCAGTAAGGAATGACCTACTTCAGCCACGTCACAACGACATACCAAACACCGGGCAATGCTAACATCCTCTGTTGAATCTCTATAAACAATACTCAAACATTCGTGGATGCGAATCGATGTCTTTAGCATTGCGGAATTATATAGCATTATATTGCTTTTAACCGAACATCTTTTGTGAAAATAAATCACAGCAAGGCGGTCCACTTCCACATCCCTTGCGGTTGATTTCAAACCCGGTATGCGGGATTGTGAAACTGCGTTCACGGCCTCAAAGTCGCTGACACCGTTGTTGTGTAATCCTTATCAAATTAAGTAATGCCAAACCTACCATAATATTAAACTAGAACTAGTAACGTGAGATAAGCAAAGGCCTTGATAGAAATGTGCTTGTTTACTTAAATCTTATCTGGTTGAAAACTATGTAGCCGTGAATACAGGTGATCACGGAAGTGCAGCAGCAATTTTGGCAGATTTGTTCTTTTTTACATTTATCTGTCTGTCTGTCGGCTCTGTGGCGGAGTGACGGAAGCAATTTATAATCCCTGCATTCCGCGTTCGAAACACAACTGCGGGTAATATTGAAGCAGTCCGCTTTGCGTTACATTTAATGCAATTCTTTGAGTATCGGTCATTCATAAAGCCAAGAGATGATGGGGTTAAACATGCTTTATCTCGTGTACATCCAAGACTAATTCGCATAGCTTCATTCTGTATCCTTTCCATCCTCTCTATCTGCTTTCGGCTGAGAGTCAGGATTGCCATCGCGTACTCAAAATCAGACATGACCAGCCCCCTCGTATAGAAGACATAGAAGGCGCTGCTCACAGTTTGCTGCCGCCATTACCCGCATCGCAGCCAAACCCCACTTGGCCTTTGTTATCACCTAGTCTATGTGCTCATTATAAGCAAGGCTTCGATCAAACCGTATCCCCAGGTAATTCATTGCCTGCGTTCTTTCCACCATCTCTGAACACAGCTTTACAGTTGGTGTTGGAGTGTTGACAATATGATTATTCAACGAAAACCAAATCACTGTTGCCTTTATTGGGTTGACCATTGCCCCAGCTTAATCACACCAAGTACTTATGCGACTGAGTTCGGTTTGTAGTTCCACAGCAACCTGATATCTATCCTTACCCCGAAGATACACTAAGTCCTGCCAGGTCCAGTGATCTGCTCACTGGTGATTCTCACTGTGTAGGCATTGAACAGTACAGGAGATAATGGTGATCCCTGTGGTAGGCCAGGACATATTGTTGTTAGTTCCGAAGTCCAACTGCCACATCTAAAAACTACCTTCCGTTGGAAGAGGACTGCAGCGATCCAACTAAGGAGGAATGGACTTATTTTGAGTTCAAGCAGCTGAAGCATTAAAAAATCCAATGGTACTCTATTGTACGCGTCCTCAAGATCGATCGCTGCAGCAAAGATTTCAATGCCTGACATCATGGGCAAAAACTGCTGCATTGGTCCAGGTTTCTCTTTTTGGACGTACCCACCCAGGGTAGATGGGAAAACACCTTGCCTCTCTAGCTGGCTTGATATTTTCCTGGCAATTACCTTCTGCAGCATCATGCCTGTTATATTTTGTATGGTTATAACTCGATATCCCTGAATTTTTGTGTGGTCTTTGCCAGGCTTTGGCAAGGGAATCAGATAGCTGTGTAACCATTCCTCCTTTATGCTAGCGCTCCCTATACTGTTGTTGTAAATGTCTGCTAGTTTCTCTAGCTCGTTTTCGGTCACATCTATTGATGTAGTCATATCTTATGCCATCTGGCCCTGGAGCGCTGTTTTTTTATCGTCGAAGCACAGCCTTGATTTCTTTCACTGTCACTGTGTCTTCATACGAAGTGTTCTGGACCTTGCACCTGTCTAAGGTGACCTCCTTGGCAAGATTTCGGCCTCCCATGTCTGTCTGGTTGCTCTGCTCTAGATAGCGTTCAAAGAGGGCTTTGCCCTTGTCCTCGTCAGTCCTCTGCCAGATGAGGTCAGCACCTTGGAAGTCAGAAATGCTCTTATTCTTGACTACCCCGCTCATGCTTTTATGTAGTCACCAGAACAGTTTCAGTGACTTGTCTGTGCTTACTCTTTGACACACCTCTGCCCATTTTTCACTTTTAATCACCTTGACCAGTTTTTTGAAATAGCTTGTGTGCATCTCTCTTTCTAAGTGCATGCAGGGACTAGGATGGCCAGCTCTGTTCTTCTTGACATTTTACCATCTCCTTACATCACTATGCTTATCCACCCAAGCCTTCTCCACCTCTAAATTCCACCACGATGGCTGCTCCCATCTTTTTTTCTTGCCCTGAAGCTTTCTACGCTTGTCACGTCTTATTTTACTCACCAAATCTTGCCCTGTACTGTCATACTGGAAAGTATTGACCGTTAGCTTGTGCTGCCTGGTTCTGCCTTTCTTCACCAATATGCTGCAAGGGTGGTGGTTGCTTCCGTGGTGTCCTAGGACACCCCATCTACACACTGTAGTGAGTGAAGGAGAAACAAGCGCCAGATCAATAGCACTGTCCTCATCGCTTGGACGACTTGCTGTCCTGGTGACACATCCACTGTTTATACAAAAGAGGTAAATGGTTTCAAGTGCAATCTCGAGCTCTTCCCCCTGTGTGTTGGAGGAAATGTTTCCCCATGATCTGCCTTTAGCGTTGAAATCGCCACAGAAAATAACATTTCTCTCGTGACCTATTATGTCACTTAAGCACTGCCACTTCTGGGAATCCATACTCGCGTTGCGGCCATAAACATTGAGAATATGGAAATGTAAACTGGCATGTTGATACACACACCCATTGACGTTTCAGCATTCTACGTATGAACCACATCACATTTACCAAGTGACTAAGAAACTACACCCGTTCCTTTGATTGAAATATCAAATTCAAGTGTCCTGTTAATTGGAAACACAAATACCATTGTCCTTATGGCTAGCTCTTGGCTTTGTAAGCAACAATACAATATAGTCAGTTTAAAATTACTGTGGTAGCGTATGTGTCGTGTATATGAGCTTTAACTTGTCATTATCTGATTTTTGTTATGTTGAAATTCGTCTGCGTTATGCACGTGACGAGGTGCACCAAAATACGTCAGGCAATACATTACGTTTCTTAATGGTAAGAAAGCCTACTTATACTTGAAATCCAGTTTTCCTAACATGTGGTTTGCAAAGAGCAAAATGCAATGCAAATGTCCCAAAATCACATGGAATTGTTACAGTGCTAACTAAACATGCTGGAAAAGGGCATAAACATGTTTGTTTGTTTGTTTGTTGTTGTTGTTGTTGTTTTTTGTTATTGAGGCCTTTCGGTTCAATGTGGTCCACCAAAGCCCGTTTGCTAGTGTTTGTTGTCGTTGGTCTGGTTTTCGTATTTTGTTAGGATTTCTCGGCCCCTAATGGGAAAATACTTTATTTAATTTTAGGCAAAGGCCGAGAGGAATATAACCTCATCATCAAAAGACATAAATATAGACTTATATTCAAAATAAAGTCATTTTCCATTACATTGTTCAACATCAGAAGAGACGTTATAATTAGGGCCCATTCCAGCTTCATATTAATAATCATAACATTTTGGATATTGATTTGGAAGGGATTATTGTCTATATGAGATGTGAAGATCACCATATTGCAATCAAAGTATGATAAACACGCTTAAAATAACTTCAAAATGAAATTATAGGCAAGAAAATATTACATGTAATTATTTTCCTTGCTCTATAAATCACACTTCCTCTAGTGTTAAAGATTTTGAAGATAGCACGTCTTGTTAAATGTATTAATCCTAGAAAATTCATTGTAAATGGACAGAACAAGTGATTATGAATGTAAATCAGGGTTCCTTCTTTGGTTACTTCCCTTCTTGTAAAGACAATATTCTTGCGTGTTTTTCAAACACAGACACTACAAATAAAGCATCGCACAGTGAGATCTAGATAAAATGGATAACAGGTAAACAAGATGAACATCTTAAATGGATCATATCTAGGACATTATTCTACAGGTCTGTCTTCTCGAGGACATAAAACCTGGTGAAGAATGGCTACGGGTGTCAACGGAGTTGTTCTGTGGGTCCTTTTCCGAATCTGGATCCGTGGGTGAAAACACAACCTGGTAACTGTGGTGACAGACATTCAGGCCTTGACATTTGAGAATCCTCCTGATGATAGTCTTTTCATCTATACAGATGGGGTTGTTGTTAGGTAGGCAAGGTGCCATGGGATTTAAGGCTTAGGTCAAAGGAAGAACTGTGCAGGAAGACCGCGATGCCTTCGCCGTGACAACTAGCCTAACTATGCAGGTCATGGCAATAATTAAAGCAATAACCTGGCTGGAGACACAGCCTTTACCCAGGCATACTTTCTGAGTGACTCGGTGAGTATGCTCAAGAAGATCGAGATAGGTTGGGCTCGAAGACAGCGAATGGAGTCTACCCTTGACAGAAATCAGGTTTATTTCAGTGTCCGGCCTGGCAGGTGTAAGAGGAAATGAGCAGACCGATATGCTTGCTAGCCCGGCTGCTGTGGTAGGCGGACGAGCAATGGACAGGGCTTATATAGACAGGGCCTTCCGAGAAACAAGGTCTTTGAACGAATCAAGAGAATTTAACATTTAGGGAACACACGATATTGTTAGGTAATTGTCATCATCATGTACCATGCCGGTAAGCGTAGGCGGTCGTGTTTCGCCTTCTCACACGATACCCAGAAATGTGTATCAGCTATGTGTTCTTGTCTTGACCAAGTCACGTGGCCAAGCCGCCCAGATATTTACCTCTCTGCCTTACCCTTCTTTTTTCCCCTTCAGTCTTGCCAGTTGTCACCAAGTTCTATAGTTTATTTCTTCTTATTACGTGCCCAACATATCTTGACTGTCTCGTCTAATTTATGTAATCAGTTTACTGTTTTAATCTGCTCCTTGTAGTGTTTGCTCATTTGTTTTTCTGTCTGTCCGTGGTATTTATTGTATTTTCATCAGAAACCACATCTATACTGCCATTTATGTTTTCCAACTTTTCTGCTCTCTGTCAAAGTTTCCAATCCGTTCAGAAAGTTAGATAATTTTAAGAATCATAACTGACATTCCTCATCTTCATGTGGCACTCCGATAAGCGTTGCCGGTCATGGTTAACCATCTCATACAAACATCATTCGTGGACTAGATCTGGGTTCATGTTTCAACAATGTCATTAGCCTAGCCATCCCCGTATTTATCTATCTTGCCTTCTCCTTCCTCTTTTTCCAAGAATTCGTCAGTTGTTACTAAGTTTTCAAAAATATTTGCCACCTTCCTTGCCATAATAATTGTTACTGTTTACTTGCAATTTTCATAAATAATTTACACTTGTCTTTTGTTTTTTTATAAGACCGTGTTATTTGATTTTTTGGCAGTGTATATTCTTGTCATTGTCGTCAAATACCAATGCCATAAAAAATTTTTCCCAGCTATTGTCCATGAGTCACACGCATAGAACAATACGGACTCTAGCACTGTAACACTCTTTTTCTGATTGCATATGGCAGAGTTTTATTGGTTAGAATATTTTCCATTTCTCAAAGCCTACCTTTCCGAACTACTATATGTAATACAATGACACGTTTTACTATTCATTACAATATAATGAATAATTAACTATACGCACATGGAATCTAGTGTACGCAAAATACACTCAGTCTAATGTTTTTGCCCTTCTCCGTGGCGAAGAGGTTACAGACGCGGTTCGTGATCCCGCATACCCGCATTTGAAATACACCTGCGCGCGATTTGCTAGCAGACCGCGTGGCGCTGGTTTTTAAGAAAATGGTATGGGTGCCTGTCATTCAGAAAGCAATGGCAAACTACTGAAAGTAAACGTGCCAAGACATCAACAACAGCTAAAAATGCTGGTGTTGACTGCAAACATCCCGTAAAGGATATACAACTAACTTACAAGTCATTCCTTTAGTTATCAGGCTCTTCACATCCGTTCTCTATAGTTAGATTTCTGAAACATGAAGCAGTCTATGGGAACACGCGTCTTGGTGGGACTATCAAAATAAACGTAATAGAGGCCAAGCTTAGGTTCGTAAACCGCTGGTCCACTCCAGGTTGTCCCATCACGACCAGACAGTGTAACCATGAATACGGGCGCCATCTAGTTTAACGGCTGTTGAAGAAACCTCGTTTAAAGATGTTGGGAACAGCAATAGTATCTTGATAAAGTATTAGCTGTTTATGTAAAATGTAATTACTAGTAACATATTTGCCTGGCTGCCTGTCTGTCTGAATGTCAGTGTATCTCTGCATCTGTCTCTCTGTCTGTGTATCTGTTCATCTTTCTGTGCGTCTATCTGTCTGCTTTCACCATAATCATCAGTATCATTATTGACACATAGCCGGCTCCTCGGTGAAAGTTTTAAGGATGCAGTTCATAATCCACGCATACCCGCGTTCGAAATACAATTGTGTTGTTGTTTTTTTTGTTTGTTAATTAAATTTTATGGATGCCGGTCGTTCAGAAAGCATGGCACATTACTGAACGTAAACTTGCCCAGGAATCATGAACAGCCAATACATGCTTGGGTTGACTGCTACGTCCTGTAAAGGATATATGCAACAACCTTAACGTCACCCTTAATACATTTGACCCTAAGCTTATGTTCAGCCAGATAAATATACATTACCATGATATTTCTTTCTTTTAAGAGTATCGCCATCATATTCATTTTCTCTCCCGTTTCCTCCTTTCCTCTTTCTCTTTAGCTTCCTCCTCCGTCTTCTCCTCCTGCTCCTCCCCGTTGTCGTCGTCGTCTTAAATTTTTCTAATCATCCTCCCCCTCTTTCTTCTGCTACTTTTTCATAAGATGTGAATGTGAAAGCAGAAAGATAAGAAGGCCATACTGTTAAACAAGCCTGCTTGCCATATGTTTAATCCGTTGAGAAAAACGTCCTGTCTGTCTGTCTGTCTGTCTGTCTGTCTGTCTGTCTGTCTGTCTGTCTGTCTGTCTGTCTGTCTGTCTGTCCGTCCGTCCGTCCATCCGTCCGTCCGTCCGTCCGTCCCCGTCCGTCCGTCCGTCTGTCTGTCTGTCTGTCTGCCTGCCTGCCTGCCTGCCTGCCTGCCTGCCTGCCTGTCTGTCTGTCTGTCTGTCTGTCTGTCTGTCTGTCTGTCTGTCTGTCTGTCTGTCTGTCCGTCCGTCCGTCCGTCCATCCGTCCGTCCGTCCGTCCCCGTCCGTCCGTCCGTCCGTCTGTCTGTCTGTCTGCCTGCCTGCCTGCCTGCCTGCCTGCATGTCTGTCTGTCTGTCTGTCTGTCTGTCTGTCTGTCTGTCTGTCTGTCTGTCTGTCTGTCTGTCGTTCTGATCTTCCTCTAAACCTTCTTCTAGTTCGTATTTTATATATACCATAAATAGAAAAAAGCACTGCCTTGCATTTACAACACTGACAGCTTGGAAAAAAAAAAGAAGGGCATTACCACTGGCCTAATCCGTCAGCTTCAGAACTGGACATAATTCTTCTCTGTAATTTTTCTTATAACGTAGAGCTTCAGAATGAAGACATATTATCCAAATATCTCCCATGCTGTGTTGTCGATTGGATAATCAATTCTTATAAATGCATACATCTCGTTTCAATAATACAATTCTTTTATCAATTACGTGTTTGACAATTAAGAAACAAACTCTTGGATCAGGTGACGCCAGAACCTGGTTATTTAGGGTTACACGTTTTGTTTTAATGATTCACATTTATATGTTGATACTACACACCATCCTGATCCCCCAGGTAGAGAGATTATTCACGTAATTCTCTCGGATAAAGAAAAAAAAACATGAGGTTTCGTGCACTATAGTGTGCTGATTTTTGTCTGCCCCAATATAAAATTCCATATCTCAGTAACCAACTGAAGGAAAATAATGAGATTTAGCATATAACCTTATCATTATGTCCACCCAACAAAACAATTTTTGTTCTGAGAGATTTTACAGCAGATTTCAAAGTTTGTTTTTATGCGGTATATAATTTACGGTTCAGAGATGAAATTCATAATTTTAAATGTATTACAGCGTAGCCAGACAATCAGCGTTCAATGTTGAATATTTTACGTTTTCCACGGGATTGGCCTTATGCAAAGAACCCGGGCGCAGTTTAAACTGGGACTGTTCAGAGGTGTCGTCAAACTGTGGGTTATTTCATGAAACCTGATTATTATTATTATAATTTTTTTTTTAAATCTTACCACTTATCGCTATCATTGGAATGTGTGAATATTTTTCAATGGATTGAATGCGAAATTGTGTATACACTTCAAAGCATCGCTATGAAGTTGTACACATATTTTTGTATAGAAGCTGATCCCAGGAAACTGTTTTATACTATTACAAATTCCGGAAAAAGAACAGTGCATGCACTGGGTTTGAGTAAATGGTCATTTCGTCGATGGGTGCAAGAATCTGGAATTAAACCATCACGCAATAACCAAACGGTAGGTAGAAAGGTTATTGTAGACAGCTTTGACAAAGATGGCATAAGGCGAGCTATTATAAAAATGCTTTAAAAAGTCGCTGAAAAGCATTGCACCGGGTTCTATCCCATATGGCTCGGTCTCTTTCTGCAGCGCGGAAAGCATCGCACAAAGCATGAACTCCGCAGCTCTAGCGACGTTTAACTCGTGAACCGAAGGATGCGGCCTGGAATCGAACCCACAACCTTTAGAGCCCGAGTCAAAAGGCTTCCAGGCCTCCTAAATCCAGTGAGCAATAATAAATGCTTTTTAATATATAATAATAATAAATTTATTATTGCTCACTGGATTTAGGAGGCCTGGTGTTCCTTGCCAGTGAGAAGTCCTGATCGTTCGGGTCCCATCGATTGACGGACGTCGGTCGCGGCGATTGGGCAATCTTGAGCATAGCCTACGATGGGTAGCGTTGTGGTGTTCTGTTGTGATAATTTGGTGTGTCCAGTGTGTGCCGCGTGGTTACACACCCGCTTCACACGCGTGATCCGGGACTGTTTCCGGATCCGGTCAGGGATATGCACTACTGACGAGCTCAAACAAGGGCGAAACTCGAGTATAGTGCTTCCATATTGACGTGGATAGGCCTTAGTTTCATACCGGAACGCGATCGGCGTTGCCAGTAGTGGGTTGTGCTCAATATTTAAATTTCAAATCCCGAAACAACCACATAATCAACTCCTAAGATTATAAAAATTTTGGATTTTATATCCAGGATTATCCAGCATTATAAAAACGCTGGATGCCAAAGAAACAGTGACTGTAAGAAAACTTAGGGTTTGGTTGAGAAATAACAATAACATAGAGCTATCCAAAACAACTTTGTGGCAAATTATAAGGGCATTATCTTCACTTTTAGAAAGTACAAGGGAGGTAGAAAAAGTTTTTGCGAGCAACCGCATTTAGGAGCCATGGGAAACAGATACCTACGTGAAATAAGGGAAATGGGTAAAGACAATTTTGGCATGAAACGTGGATCAATGCGCACCACACAAATGATATGGAATGGCAATCAGTGGATGAGCAGATAAAGCGATATGTGCCCAGTAGTATAGGACAGCTTTTGGTCATGGCCCGTGCTGGTAATACGCATAATGCTTACAACAGAATGCTGGGCTCGTGTTCGTATCAAAGCATACAGACAATAGGGATTATCATAATAAGATGAATGGCAATGTATTTAGAGATTGGCTCGAGAATACTGTGCTTCCATCCCTAGACAGACCGTCGTGTCCAATTATGGACAATGCATGATATCAATGTTGTTGCCCAAGAAGACAAAATACCTACAGCATCGAGCACAAAGGGAGCAATAAAGATATGGCTCCGAATGGAAAACATACCATTTCCAGAAAGGTATTTCTAGCTAGAATTGTTGTCCCTTGTAAAACAGACGCCAAAAAAGCAAGAAATATCAAATCGACAAGTTGATAGAAGAGCATCGTCATGGTTGCTTGAGACTTCCGCCGTACCACTCTCATTTTAACCCTATAGAACTTGTGTGGGCTAAAATTAAAGGACAGGTGGCAGCTGACAAAACTATATTCAAATTGTCCGACGTCAAGATACTAATCCAGACCGCGCTATTAAATATTGATAAAAGTTACTGGGAAAATGTGAGGACCATGTGTTGAAAGAGGAAGAGGACTATTAGAGAAAGGATGGATTAAATTGTATGCAACCGAGAGCAGTCATCAACCTACTGGAATCGTCCGACACAGATTAAGGTCTGAGCAGATCGCAGACCTTAATCCTCGTGCACTCTTAGTCTTACTGGGATATTTTGCTGCAACCATTCAGACGAATTGCAGGCCCTAAACATTACAGCATCAGCACAATGTCAATGGCAACAGTTTGTATTCCAAAGTGATGAATTTTCAATTCCGCAAGCCCTCAGCGATGACAAACAACTGGTATTGAAAAACAAACAAACACACAAACACACTATGCGCATTGAATACCAACAGAAGAGTAATATTGGGGTGGAAACTGACATATTGTGGCATAACAAGAAACGTGAGAGCAAACACGTTGTCAAATTAGTGTACAACATACGTGCAAACGAATCAATCTATAAACTACAATGAAAAAAGGACCAACATCTTGGTCGTTAAGAAGAAAGCCCACTACAGAGACACTGGCAACCATTTTCATAGTACAAAACAGGTAATCATGTTCCGTCTCTCAACAGTAAACAGCAGAGTAGACAGTCTTCACGAAGACTCAAAGTGGTTCTGTCACCCATGTGTACGTGTGTACAAACTACACAGACAGCTGAACAGATCCTTAAAAATGGACACATGATGACTAAATTGCGGTATCATTTCTGGTCACATCCATGCGCACATTAACGCACAGCTATTTGGAAGCTTTCACGAACTTAATATAAAAAGCTAATGCATCCTAGTAACATGAATACATGTGTACAATTATTAACCAGCAGCTGAAGAAACAAGAAGGAAATTAAAAATAAGGTAAGATATATATTCCTTCTACTTTCCTGTCAATTTACACATTATTCACCCCATGCTTCTGTAAACTCTCTGTCTTTACTAATATTACATATTGCACCCCTCTCGGGAGTCTCCGTGGTGAAGTGGTCAAGCCGTCTGAATCGGGCTCCGAAGGTTATATATTCGATTCCTTCATTTCACGAGTGCATTTTTTTAGACTTCCGAGGGTCGTCGCTGGAGCTACGGAGTTCGTGCTTTGTGCGACGCTTTCCACTCTGCGGAAAGAGACTGAGCCATATGAGATAAAAACCCGGTGCAATGCAGTCGACCCTTTCGACTTTTAAGCTACTTTTTTTTTAATTGCACCCACTCCCATACGAATCTGGCTCCGCCTTGTACTTGTGTCCTTACCAGAAATAACGTGGTTTACTGTGAGAGTAGTTTATTAGCGTGAATTCACTACATTTTCCCCAAAACATGAAAGAAATGTCGCCGCTTTCGATGATTTAAGTTGCTTTTGGACCTATCAAAGACATACTCCTTGGGTGGGGGTAAATATAAGACGGCAGAAAAAATGTAATAAAGATGCAACAGAGAGTTTTCAAAATAATTGATCGTGAATGACGGCATTAATTTATGGACATACTATAACTGCTAACGTTAACAATCTTGGTAAATCTCTATGAAAGTTGTAAATCGCAATGATCAGGCCTTTAGGCTGCAACCTTGGCAATATTTTTAGTAAAGAAAGCCTACCCACGGGTAAGAAGAGCCCGTGACCTTGGATAGAGTCGATCTAGATTCTAGAGGAAGCTGGCTTTACACAAACATATTCTGCACGATTTTAAAAGATCTCAAACTGCAAGACGATCTACGTCATTGCAACAGGTTTTATCCCATATGTCTCAGATTCTTTCCGCAGGGCGCCCTATCGAAAGTGTCGCACAAATCACGAACTCCGTAGCTCCAGCGACGACCGTCAGAAGTCTCCGAGAAAATTGCACTCGTTAATCGAATAACGCAGACTGGAATCGATCCCACAGCCTTTGGAACGCGAAGCAAGAAGTGTTACGACTTTGCCACTGTGACTTCCGGGTGCATAACTAGGTGTGACGCACTTCCGTCAGAAGAGTAACCAGGAAGTAGCAGAAGAAGGATTATATGGCTACACGGAGGTCAGCATGGCCGAACGGGTAAGAGCGTTCGTTAGTAAACATCCGGTGTGCTGAAGCCGAAGTAGCGCGTTCAAGCTCTACACAGGTAAGTTGGACTAAAATGCTGGCTTCTTGTCCCTGACTGGGGGACTAAATTACAAGTACCTCTGAAGTCTGAATAGGTTCGCCTGATGGCGAGGGACACTGGTAATAGGGAAAGCCAATCCACACGCAAAAATCAGTCCAGTGTACCAGAAGTAGTTGTACGTGTATGAACTAAGCTTGAGTTTAAGGCGAGCGAAGATAAACAGAAGAAATGGCTACAAGCATTTTACTTACATACTGAAGATGTTAGTTACATACTGTAGATGTTAGTTACATACTGTAGATGTTAGTTACATACTGTAGATGTTGGTTACATACTGAAGATTTTACTTACATACTAAAGATTTTACTTACATACTGTAGAGTTTGCTTACATACTGAAAATTTTACTTACATACTGAAGATTTTATTTACATACTGAAGATGTTAGTTACATACTGTAGATGTTAGTTACATACTGAAGATGTTAGTTACATACTGTAGATGTTAGTTACATACTGTAGATGTTAGTTACATACTGTAGATGTTAGTTACATACTGTAGATGTTAGTTACATACTGAAGATGTTAGTTACATACTGTAGATGTTAGTTACATACTGTAGATGTTAGTTACATACTGTAGATGTTAGTTACATACTGTAGATGTTAGTTACATACTGTAGATGTTGGTTACATACTGAAGATTTTACTTACATACTAAAGATTTTACTTACATACTGTAGAGTTTGCTTACATACTGAAAATTTTACTTACATACTGAAGATTTTATTTACATACTGAAGATTTAACTTACATATTGGAGATTGTACTTACATACTAAACATTTTAATTACATACTGGAGATTCCTCTTACATACTGGAGATTTTACTTACATACTGGAGATGGTACATACATACTGAACTGTTTGCTTACATAATGAAGCTTTTACTTAATACTGGAGATTTTACTTACATACTGAAGATTTTACTTACATACTGAAGATTTTACTTACATACTGAAGAGTTTGCTTACATGCTGAAGATTTTACTTAAATACTGGAGATTTTACTTACATAATGGAGATTTTAATTACATACTGGAGATTCTACTTACATGCTGAAGATTTTACTTAAATACTGGAGAGTTTACTTACGTACTGAAGATTTTACTTACATACTGAAGATTTTACTTACATACTGAACAGTTTACTTACATACATGAGATTCTACTTACATACTGAAGATGTTACTTACATACTGAAGATTTTACATACACACCGAAGACGTTTGCGGAATCTGTGGCAAGGGGGTTACGAATGCAATTCGTAAGCCCGTATACAGCGTTCGAAACACAGCTGCGGTCGATTTGGAAGCACACCGCCTTGCGTTGTTTTTAGAAAGCTATGGTAAATTACTAAATGTAAACTTACCTAGGAAACACAAACAACAAAAAACTGTGGGGTTTGACTGCTATTACCTGTAAATGATATGCAACTAACTAACTGAAGATTTAAATCATGTATTATTGCCCTGTTTATTCATCAACAATATATGCAGGAAATCCAATGTACATCATGTACAAATTACACTCCGTTAAATTCAGCTAGTTATCAGGCTCTACAAATCCATTCTCTATAGTTAAATTCCTGAAGAAAGAGGCTGACGCTCTGGGGACACGTGTCCTGCTGGGACTGTCGAAGTCAACATAATAGAGGCCGAACTTGACACCGTAGCCGCTTCCCCACTCCAGGTTGTCCATCAGTGACCAGGCGGTGTAGCCATGGACTCGGACGCCATCTAGTTTAATGGCTGTGGTTGCATAAAATGGAGGGGAACATTGTTAGATAGGACATTTGACACACAATTAGTTGTTGGTAGTTGCATAACCTTTACAACACGTCACTGTCAACCCCAATATTATATGTTGGTACTGTTTGTGTTCTCTTGACAAGTTTACGTTCAGTGGTTTGCCACTGCTTTCTGAACGACCGGCACCCTAAATTTTCATAAAAAACCAATGCAAGGCTGCTTGTTGCCAAATCGCCCACAACTGTGTTTCGAACACGTGCGTAGCCCGTCGCCGCGGAGTCGGCCAATGAGCTGTAGTATACTAATATAGCTTGAAATATTTCCTTTATGAATAATAATAATTCTCTGTGGAGAATCGGTTACTGACGCAATTCGTAATCCCGCGTATGCGATCTGGTAGCAAATCACCTTGGGTTAGTTTTCATACAATGATATGAGTGCCGGTCGTTCAGAAAACGATAGCAAACTACTGAGCGTAAACTTGTCAAGAAATCACTGTCAAAAACATGCTTGGGGTTGAATTGACAGTCCTGTACTGGGGGTTGACTGGGACGTCCTGTTCTGGGAGTTGACTGAGACGTCCTGTACTGGGGGTCTTGTATAGGATGTGCTACTAACATTAATAAATGTATAATAACTACTAAGTATACATGTGTCAAAAACTACTAAGAAACACTTTACAACACAATCTTCCTACCAACTCTATGCTACCAATGCCAAACCTGGACAATGACAGAAAAAGAGAAAAGAAAAATCACAACAACAGAAATGAAGTTCCTGAGAAGAATACTCAACGTATCAAGAAGAGATAAGATCAGAAATGAATAAATCGGGACTAAAGTGGGGGTTAAAGCAGCACTAAAATTTATTAGAAAGCAGCAAGTCAAATTGGTTTGGCCATGCAAGTAGGTTACCAGTCAACAGCATACCACAACAAGCAATGATGTACAGACCGAGATGGAAACAGAGGAAGAGGCCGACCACTCAAACGTTGACACGGAGGGAATAGCAGTCCATGGGAATATCGATATATGAAGCCCATAATAGGGCACTCTCACGAAGTTTATACTTAACCTCGACACCGCAAGGTACAAGAGGAACATGATGAGATGAGGTGAGATGCGATGTATAGATAGCGAATGCTTCTTCAAACTGCTTCTTTTTTTTTTGTTCTTTACCCCTCATTGAGGTATAGGCCCTCAGAGAACTCATGCCAACCCATCCTATTCTTTGCTATCTCCTGCAGCTCGCGGCATGTCCTCCCAGTTTTATTCACCTCTGTCTGTAATTTTCAATTCTCTGCTGTGGTTGTTTATATGTCTCCCGCTTTTTGGTGCGCATTGTTGGTTCCAGTACAAGAGAATGTCTTCTTATAATGTCCTCAAGTTTTCTCAGTGTGTGTCCAATCTAACAGCAGCGTTTTTATCTCACCTTATGGTTCATTGAAATGTGTATTGTTTTCCCCATGCTCTCTACATTGGTGATTCTCTCATACCATGGTAGCCCCGCTATTCTGCGAAGGCACACATAAACGAATGCTTGTAATTTATTCGCAGTTCTTTTAGTTGTTCTCCGTGTTTCCTTACCCATACAGCAGTATCGTTTTCATATTGTACGTAAGTATCAATTTTAATTTTCGTTTAACATCAAATACTGTTCACAAACGGAGATTGGTGTGCTATTCTTTCTTTGGTATAATCTCATTATATTTGTAATGAATAGTTGTAGTAGTAGTAGTAGTAGTAGTAGTAGTATTAGTAGTAGTAGTAGTAGTAGTAGTAGTAGTAGTAGTAGTAGTAGTAGTAGTAGTAGTAATAGTAGTAGTAGTAGTAGTAGTAGTAGTAGTAGTAGTAGTAGTAGTAGTAGTAGTAGTAGTGTAACAGTAGTAGTAGTAGCAGAAGTAGCAGCAGTAGCACTAGTGGTAATAGTAGTAGTAGCAGCAGCAGCAGCAGTAGTAGTAGTAGTAGTAGTAGTAGTAGTAGTAGTAGTAGTAGTAGTAGTAGTAGTAGTAATAGTAGTAGTCGTAGTAGTAGTAGTGGTAGCAGTAGTATTAGTAGCAGCAGGAAGGTGGACACAGGACATTACCTAGATTTTGGTCATTGAAGTGCTTGGGTCGTGGGAACTGGCCGAAGATCGAATCTTTTCTTAGGGTCGTAAAGAGAGCGGAGTTCTTCAGGGAACCTACTTCGTCGTCGTCATATCTAATGGTATGGAGCAATTTTATTATGTAATACATTTTACAGGAAATCCCGTAGCAGATTCTGTCGTTGGGACGTAAAGTGATAGACCTAAAAATTAAGGTCACAACATTGGAGGTGTGGTGCCCAATTTCTTTCCTCGCTGTATTCCCTTCCCATACAATTCCCAGAAAATTGTGAACATTGTCAGGTATCCATTTTCGCGATTCCGGGCCCATCCCACCGCTGCGCTAGTGGTGATTTTCATACACCGGTATGAGCAGCCGGCGGTTCGAAATCAATGGCAAACTACTGATCGTAAATTTGCTAAGATATCACAAACAGTCAAAAAATGCTTGCATTGACTGCTACGTCCTGTAAACTAACTAACTAACCAGGCAGGTTCTAAGATGACTCACATTTCAACAGCTCATTGATGTAGTATTTATAATAGTAGATTCTCTCTGGATCTTCCAGACCCGCTCCACTTGGCCGTCCACTCTCTGTGATATAGATAATGGGATCGTTGTAGTGTCTTTTTATCCACGCCAAAATATTCCGGATGCCCCAAGGATTCACTTTCAGCCAGTATGCCTGGGTACTGGGAAATGTATGTATATGTCAATACATCTTATTATGTGTAAATAAATCAATATAAATTGACCAAAAATAAAACACGTTTATAGTTATAATAATGAAATACAATTGTAGCAGCAGCAACAGCAAAAGTGGAAGTAATAGTAGTAGTAGAGTAGTAGTAGAAGTAGTAGTGGTAGTAATTGTAGTAGTATGTGTTGTCGAAGTAGTAGTTGTTGTAGAATTATTGGTAAAAGTAGAATTAGTAATATTAATGTTTTTAGAAGTAGTAGTAGTAGTAGTTGTTGTGGAAATAATTGTAGTAGTAGTAGTAGTAGTAGCAGCAGTATTAGTGGTAATAGTAGCAGTTGTAGTAGTAGTAATACTAGTAGCAGCAGCAGTATTAGTAGAAGTAGTAGTAGTAGTAGTAGTAGTAGTAGTAGTAGTAGTAGTAGTAGTAGTAGTAGTAGTAGTAGTAGTAGTAGTAGTAGTAGTAGAAGTAGTAGTAGTATTAGAATTAGTAGTAGTAGTAGTAGTATTAGTAGTAGTAGTAGTAGTAGTAGTAGTAGTAGCAGCAGCAGCAGCAGCAGCAGCAGTAGTAGTAGTAGTAGCAGCAGCAGTAGTAGTAGTAGTAGCAGCAGCAGCAGCAGCAGCAGTAGTAGTAGTAGTAGTAGTAGTAGTAGTAGTAGTAGTAGTAGTAGCAGCAGCAGAAGCAGTAGTAGTAGTAGTAGTAGTAGTAGTAGTAGTAGTAATAGTAGTAGTAGTAGTAGTAGTAGTAGTAGTAGTAGTAGTAGTAGTAGTAGTGGTAGCAGCAGCAGCAGCAGTAGTAGTAGTAGTAGTAGTAGTAGTAGTAGTAGTAGTAGTAGTAGTAGTAGTAGTAGTAGTAGTAGTAGCAGCAGCAGCAGCAGTAGTAGTAGTAGTAGTAGAAGGATCAGTGGAAGAAAGAGAGAGAAGA
>JACEFZ010017083.1:147500-211854 GCA_014155875.1 Cepaea nemoralis | reverse complement strand
GAGGAGGGAGGAGGAGGAAGAGGGAGGAGGAGGGAGGAGGAAGAGAGTGGAGGAGGGAGGAGGGAGGGAGGAAGAGATAGGCGGAAAGAGGAGGAGGAGGGAGGGGGAGGAGTAGGGATGAATAGGAGGGAGGAGGAGGGAGGAGGAGGGATTAAGAGAAGGAGGGGGAAAGGGGAAAAGGAGGAGGGAGGAGGAGGGAGGAGGAGGAAGAGGGATGAGGAGGAAGGAGGAGGGAGGAGTGTGAAGGAGGAGGAGGAGGAGGGAGGAGGGTGAAGGAGGGGAGGAGGGAGGGGGAGGAGGAGGGAGAAGGAGGGAGGAGGGAGGAGGAGAACGCAGGTGGGGGAGGAGGAGAAGGGAGGAGGAGAGGGAAGGAGGAGGGAGGAGGAGGAGGAGAGGAGGAGGGAGAAGGAGGAGGGAGGAAGAGGTAGAAGGAGGAGGGAGAAGGAGGAGGGGAGGAGGAGGAGGAGGAATGATGAGGAGGAGGAGGAGGAAGAGGGATGAGGTAGAGGGAGGAAAAGGGAGGAGGGAGGATGAGGGAGGAGGAAGGAGGGAGGAGAGAAGGGAGTAGGAGGGATGAGGAGAAGGGAGGAGGAGAGGGAGGAGGAGGGAGAAGGGAGGGGGAGAAGGAGGAGGGAGAGGGAGGAGGGTGAGGAGGTAGAGGAGGAGGAAGAGGAGGGTGGAGGGAGGAGGTAGAGGGAGGAGGGAGGAGGAGGTAGAGGGAGGAGGATGGAGGAGGCGGAGGGAGTAGGAGGGAGGAGGATGGAGGAGGAGGGGAGAGGAAGAGGGAGAAGGAAGAGGGAGAAGGAGGAGGGAGGAGGGAGAGGGAGGAGGGGAGGAGGTAGAGGGAGGAGGAAGAGGAGGAGGGTGGAGGGAGGAGGTAGAGGGAGGAGGAGGGGAGGAGGTAGAGGCAGGAGGAGAAGAGAGGAGGAGGGAGTTCGCCATTCCGAATTCATACTCGTCTAGGTTCTGTGATTTCGGTCCTTCCATTGATTGTTCTTCCCTTCTACACGACTGTAGATAACTTCCTTACACATAAAAAGATGAATTGTTATTGATATTGCCGTGGCATGGAGGCATATATATCAGCAGCAGAGTTGAACGCCTACGCCAGCCGGCACGGCACTTGATGATGATGATGATGATGATGATTGCCGTGTGACGATTCTGTGTAGTCACGTCATTTTCTTCCCTTTCCCTAGCGTTTTGGTTCGGGGATTCTTTCATCATCATCATCATATATTTACGTACGTATTTTGGGAATGGGAGGAGGGAGGAGGAGGAAGAAGAAAGAAAAATACGACAGTTGGCAGCGCTGGAATGAAAGGAAGGCGTGTAGAAAATTTCATCTCAATCGGATGGGCCGTTCGCGAACGTATAAAGGACATACATACATACATACAGACAGACAGACGGAGATCCTAATTTATATATAAGAATATATATATATATATATATATATATATATATATATATATATATATATATATATCTATATATATATAATAATATATATATATATATATATATATATATATATATATACACACACACACACACACATTGGCACCTTGCCGTCTTGACAGACGATAGTTTGTGCTTTAAAAAGGCATAATAACTTTTAACTATGGCGGTAGCGAGTGTGACTGATAAGGCCAATTTGCGCTGTAAATGTCCGTTCACAGTGGGTGCATCTGAACACGTCGTCATTTCCACCATCATGCACCATCTTAAGTCTCAAACGCTTGGTGTGTGACTTTTCTGCAATAATTTTCTCCTTTGACTTTATTCCATTTCTGATATTTGCCCTCCATGCAACACGTTCAGCGGCGACTTGCTCCCAATGTGCATTATCAATGCCTGTATCAATCATGTCCCGCTTACACACATCTTTGTATCGTAGTAGAGGCCGACCCTGAGATCTCTTACCCATCTGTAATTCACCAAAAAAGATATCCTTTGGTATTCTACCATCATCCATCCTCCTAAGATGTCCTATCCATCTAAGTCTACGAAGACTGAGCATGGAATAAACTGTCACACAACCTGATCTTTCCAATACTTCAGTATTTGTGATTTTGTCTTGCCACTTAATACCAAGAATTCTTCGCAGACACCGCATATGAAAGCTGTTTAAATTGTTCTCTTGGTGTGAGTAAGTTGTCCAGGTTTCACTGCCATAGAGAAGAGTACTAAGGACACAGGCTTGATAGACAAGGACTTGTGTTTTGGCAGTAAGCTTCCTGTTCTCCCAGACTCTTTTTCTTAACCTGTTCATTGTTGTTGCTGCCTTACCAATCCGGATGTTGATTTCCTGATCTAGGGATAATTTGCTATTTACCACTGATCCTAGATATGTAAAATGGTCTACTATCTCTAGTTCGGCGTCGTCAATAAAGATTGATGGCCCATAAGCACCTTGTGACATTAATCTGTGTCTTCTTTTTGCTAATTGTTTAAACCAAATTCAGAACACGCATTGGAGAATGCAGATAGTAGACATTGCAATTCTTCCTCAGAGTGGGTCGTAACTGCAGCATCTATCTTGATCAGTACCCTCCTAATTTTGGTCTTAGCCTTCAATCTCTGAGCATTGTAGAGGCCGCCATCTGAGCGTGAGTGAATGTATATACCACCATCCTGATCACGAAATGCATATTTCAGTAGAAGTGAAAAGTATATTCCAAAGAGGGTGGGAGCTAGTACACAACCTTGCTTAACTCCACTCTTGATTTCAAATTCTTCAGAAGTTGCACCATCAAACTTGATTATACCCTTCATGCCTGTGTGGAACGATTCCACAATGGACAGAAGAGTTGGTGGGCAGCCAATCTTCTTTAGTGCCTTGAACAGACCCTCACGACTGACCAAATCAAATGCCTTTGTGAGGTCGATGAAGGCAATAAACAGTGGTTGATTCTGTTCACGGCATTTTTCTTGCATTTGTCGCAATGAGAATATCATATCAGTGGTAGACCGGTTCTGTCGAAAGCCACACTGTGATTCGGGGTAGACTTGATCTCCTAGGACTTGAAGTCTGCGCAGAACAATTCTGGCAAATACTTTTCCAACAATACACAGAAGTGAGATACCCCTATAGTTGTTGCAGTCGCTCCGATCGCCCTTGTTCTTGTACAGTGTTATGATGCTTGAATCTTTGAAATCCTGTGGGACTTTGTCCTTCACGCCAGCATAGCTCTATTAGCTGGTGGATCTGTATAGTGAGTGTGTCTTGCCCACTCCTGATAACCTCTATTGGAATCCCATCCTTACCCTGGAGCCTTGCCAGATGCAAGTTCATTTATAGCACACTTAACTTCTGTTATGGTGGGAAGTGTGTCCAGGTGGTCAAGAGTTGGTAGAGCCTCTATGGCGTTGAGGGCATCATGCGCTAGTTTGGTCTCACTTGAGTAAAGCTCCAAATAGTGCTCTACCCATCTGTCCATCTGCCGTTTCTTGTCAGTGATGATTTCTCCAGTCAAGGTTTTCAATGGTGCACTTCTTTGATCACTGGACCACAGGCTTTCTTTATTCCTTCATACATGCTTCTTATGTCTCCCTTATCACTTGCGATTTGAATGGACTCACATAACTTGATCCAATAATCATTTGCACACTGCCTGGCAGCCTTTTGCACATCCTTCCTAGCTTGCCTTAGCTCACTCAGAGTGTTACGCGTTGGTCTTTCCTTGTTTCTTAAGAGAGCTTTCTTCTTCTTATCAATCAAGGGTTGCAGAGTCTCGCTATTGGTCGCAAACCAGTCTTGCCTCTTATGATCCACAGTGCCGTAAACCCCTACGGCAGTTTTATAAAGAGTTTCCTTAATTTGACCCCACTTTTCATTTACTGTACAATTTTCTGGTGTATCAGTGAAAGCGTCTTCAAGTTTCTGTCGAAACTGAAAGCACTTTTCAGGATCATGAGTGTTAATAATATTAATCCTGGGGCTAGATTTGTGTTTAGCTGTGTAGATTCTCTTTGGTCTCAGTCTAACCCTTGCAACAACCAAAGAATGATCCGTATCACAGTCAGCACTGTGATAACTACGAGTCAATGATATATGGTCCAGATGTTGTCTCCGTGTGATGATGAAGTCCAGCTGGTGCCAATGGCCGGATCTTGGATGTTTCCATGTGACCTTATGCATCTCTTTTGTTTTAAAAAAAGAGTTTGTAATACATAGGTCATTACTGGTGCAATGCTCCAGCAGCCTTTGCCCATTTTCATTCATGCGACCGATGTTGAATTTTCCAAGGCACACTGGCCACGAACTCGAGTCCTTGCCCACACGAGCATTGAAATCACCGAGCATATAAATGTAGTCAGATTTTGGAACTGCCTTGATCACGGAGTCTAACTCCTCATAGAACAAATCCTTCACATCATCAGAGGAATCGAGTGTCGGTGCATATGCAGTAATAATGGTGGCAAACCCACAAGAGGTTGCCAAGCGCAGGGATAATAGTCTTTCATTTCCTCCTGCTGGAATCTCAATCATTCTCAGTAGCGAATTCTTCACTGCAAAGCCCACACCGTGTTGCCTTTTTTCTGCCAGCCCTCTACCCTTCCAGAAAAAGGTGTAGTTGTTTTCCCTGAGTGACCCTTCCTCAGCGAGGCGAGTCTCCTGCAGGCCAGCAATATCAATGTTAAGACGATTGAGTTCGGCATCAATCACAGCCGTTTTTCTCACATCGTCAATATTGGTCAAGTCAGTGGAAATCCTGGACACATGGTTCTCACGTTTCCAGGTTGCAAGCCGTAGCTTGAGGTTTCTATTTTTATTTTTGTTTGTAGCTGGTGCATTGGTTTTTACAGCCTGCGATTCAGATTTTGTCCTAGCCCCAAGCACCCATTGAAGCAGGCAGGCTGTGGCGGATCAGCACCCAATCGGCTGGGGGCTGCCCAGCTTGAGGCGGGCGGTAGCTGATCAGTGACACCTATAGGTGTCTCCCACCGTCAGAGGCAACGCGTGGCGCCCCATGTCTACGCCAACTGACAAGGACTTATAACCCGTAACAGATGCCTTTCGCTTTGATTCCGAGACCAGTTAAGACCAGGGATGGAGTTATTGCCTCTCCATAGCACAAAGCCTGGGCTAAAATATAGAGATCATGTGTTGCCCATGCAGCATGATCCCTCTCTCGGCCTGCCTAGTTCACTCCAGAGGAAAGGTAACACCCCTACATCTGGAACAAGACAAGCTGCAGAAGCTGCCGGATCAGCAAAGCAATGCTCTAACTGTCCGCCTGTCGGAGCTTCGATCCTAGACCAGTCGCCAACCAAGGCTTAGGGCCTGGTCTGCCCTGCCATGACAATTTTGTCTTTAGATTGCATTTCCTCGCACCAGGGTAAGGCTTGTACCCTCCCAATTGCGCTCTTCCGCCCGAAGCCGTTGGCACAATGTGGGGTGTCGGGTTTGGTAAGCGCCGCCCAACGTTCGGCGCTAACAGAAACCAGGTAGTACCGTCTACTGTCATACGGTAGCTCAGTCATATCTAAGACCTGACTGTAATATATATATATATATATATATATATATATATATATATATATATATATATATATATATATATATATATATATATATATATATGTATATGTATATATATACACTTATACATTATATTTGGCAATATGGACAAAAACGTTTACTAATTTCTTAACAAGATTTTATTAATTGTTATTATAATAAATGTTCTTTATTATCTATCAATGGCTTTAATTTAGACACAAACCGACTGCATTGTCACTATAATTGTTGATTTCTAATGAGATGTATGTAACTGCTTGCACTTTTTGACAATATTCTTGAAATCTGGAACACGTCTACTTGTTGAAATTCGCATGACAGCATGCAAGTTGCAGTCCGACAATAAAGACCTATTCTTAGATTTGTTGATCTTCAAGCAAGAGAATGCTTGTTCGGAAATGTATGTTGATCCAAACAATGATAAAAGTTTAGCTGCAACGTTTTTCAAGTTGGGAAGTGATTCTTGTGATAAAGATCCATAGAAATCCAGCAAACCATCTGACTTGAATGTCTCTTTCAGGTCATGATCTGCTTGTAAGACAAGTGTCCTATGTGGCTGTATCAGCTTCTGCACTAAAAGGGGAACTGAAAATATTGAACCGTGGCTCTAAGTTCTTGAAATCTTGGAATTTCCATCCAAATTCTTCAATCAATGCATTAATTGGGTTTTGTACTTTTCATTCATTTCACCAGAAATGGTTTCTTGTTTCAGCAAAGGGAAGTGACGACATCTTTTTTCACTTGCTTGTCTGGAGAACAGTGAGAGTTTTGCCTGAAATGATTATACATGTACATACAATTCTTGTGCAAACACACCATTGCCCTGAAGTTTGACATTCAGTTCATTTAACTTTTTCCATAGTTTCAATCACAAACATAAAGTCTAACTTCCACTCTTTATTGACAATGTTAGTATTAAAGTCACATTCAATGCCCTTCATCTCTAGGAACATCACTATTTCTTCTCTGAGTTCCCATACTCGCCTCAATACCTTACCGAGACTCAGCCATCGAACACTGGTGTGGTACAGGGCATCGGAATGTTCAGTTTACAAATCGTCAAGTAATGCTTTGAACTGTCTGTGATTAAGTCCTCTTGATATGATGAGGTTGATGACACTGACAACTGGGTCAATAACATACTTGAAATTCAAAACACTTTTACACAGACATTCTTGATGAATCACACAGTGAAGTGGTAATAATGTGTGGTCTGGATATTCTGCTTTAATCTTATCACTTATCAACTTCACAAGACCTACATTTTTTCCAGTCAAAGCAAAAGCTCCGTCAGTTGTAACACTTGCCATCTTGTTTCAAACAAACCCAGTTCTTTCAATATAGTTAATAACATCATTGAATATATCATAGCCTGTGGTTGTGTCTTTTAGTGACTCAACACTCAGTAACTCTTCAGTTAGTTTGAAAGAAGTGTTATTCAACGTATAAATATCAATAATTGAGCAGTATCATATACATCGACACTCTCATCAAATGCAACAGAGTACCACAAATATTGTTTACTTGCATCTTGAAGTTTGTCACTTATCTTTTCAACACGCCTGACCACGGGCCTCATTGATAAAGTAATGTTGTCAAATCTGTTTGTTGTTGTTGTTGTTGTTGTTGTTGTTGTTGTTGTTCTGGGCGCATAATGTTTGCTGCATCTAGCAAACATTCCTCGATGAGCTCGCCATCAGAAAATGGCTTGTTCAGTTTTACATTTCTGTGTGACAGCACAAGACTAGCTTCAGTTGCAGCATCTTGAATTTAAGACTGTTTAGAGAAAACAGCTTGCTGTTTCTCCAAACTTTTCACCAACTCCAGGCATTTCCTTTACCTCCATTCGGTAGTTAAATTGTATTCGAAATAGTAATGTTTTGTTTGATAATGTCTTTTTTAAATTGTACTCCTTGAAGACAGTCACTGACTACCGACACAACAAGCAAACTGATTTGCTACCAGCTTTTATAAAACAGTACTTAGTTGTCCATTCATCATTAAAAACACGGCATTCATCTTCAATCTTACGTTTGTTATTGACACTCATTGTTTTAATAAAACTTGAACAGTTAGAATTGTACAAAACTTTAAAACGGAAATGAAACAAAACCTACTTCCGGCTGTGTGTGAAAATAAAATATTCGGAAAACAAGTAGTAAACTCAAAATACATTTCAGAAATATATCAAGACTACTACAACAAATAAATTAATTTGAACATTGTAAATGTGGGAATAATTTATAACAGTTGAACATTGTAAATGTGGAAATAATTTATAACAGCAAAAAACTTTTAACTTTAATATTTTCTTGCAAAATAAATCATTTTATTCATCGGAGAAATATCTGTTTTTCATAAAATCATCCTTATTAAACATGTCGATAAATATTTCTCTATATGAAAATCGGTAAAGTCGCATTTTAGCATTAACATGTTTTGCATATCCTTCACAGGGCATCGTTGTCAACATCAGCATCTTTCAGTTGATTGTTGATTTCTTGGCAAGATTACGCTCAGTAGTTTGCCATTGCTTAAACACAAATGAAAGCATTACTGTTGTTTAGCAACATATGTAGATCTACATTATATTCTCTGCACATCTCAAATATTGTTGGCATGATGCAGATATGATCCCTGGCTCCCCTATAGCAAATACATTAGAGGAGCCATGGCCTGGAACACGGCTGGCAAGGGAACTGACAAAGGATCGAGAATCTCTATCTGTTGGCTGAGATGAGAGCGACATTTCGCAAAAAACATTCTACATGATGCTGACGGCAAATAGGTTCAGTAAACGCCATGATGTGTTTGGGAAGTCCAATCATGGTCTCGACCTTATCAAAACATAGCTCCATTGGCACCTCCTATTTGAAGAACAGTTGTAGAAGAGTTGTAGAGGAGTTGTAGAAGAATTGTAGAGGAGTGCTGGAAACAGAGCTTAACTTTCCGGTTATTTACCGAAATGAGTAGATAACTAACCCGTGAGTACTCTAATACACACACGTCATAACATAGGTAAAGTACTGTAATGTGCGGGGAAACAAGGGTGGGGGTTTAAAACAACCCCCATGGATGTGGAAAGAACGAGACAATTATCACAATAACTTTTCATGAATAGATGTATGATCAGGCCACAGTTCAAGGATCATAGAATAACGTGTTGAGCAAGTGTAAACTACTCTGTGGCCTGAATAATCTGAGACGTTCTGACATAGTAAATTGCTCTATTATGTCTGTTAAATAATTACTCTTGAGTCTACTCACATGTTTCTTCCTTACAGGAATGCACGCCTGCCATACAAACCTGACGTAGTCAACATATGGTTTCGTGAGCTTGTAACCAGAATCCCCACTGTAGAACTAGAACTCATGCCTCATGGAGTAGACGTGAATATGATCAATCTAACCAAGACCAATGATCTCAGGAAGATACATACTGCAGTAGCAACATTCAGATCAATAAGCTACAAGGACGGAGAAGAACTTCATTTCCACGCCACCGATTCTCAAAGTGCCAAGAATATCCTAGAAAACGGAATAGATTTAACCAAATGCAAAGGGAGACGCGACTTTTCTAATGGACGTGGCTTCTATGTGTCCACAGATTACACAAAAGCAATAGAATGGGCAATTAGAAAAGGTAAACAATGTTGCCCTAGCACCGGAGCTATAATTGCTTTCAAAGTTAGCAGACAATTACGAAAGGAACAGTCCCATCTGTTCTTGGGTTTGAGTACAGCTGAAGATAGACAGAAATGGGAGACAATAGTCTCAAGCTTTCGAAATGGGCGTGTCAAAGAAAAGTTACATGATATAAAGTTCATTAGAGGCCCAATTGGCAGAAATGTCTTCCTACGTCCGGGGGAAATCCCTAGACCCTACGACTTTGTTGAAATTTGTATTTGTGATGAAGAGTACGCTAAGCGATATGGAAGTCTGAGCAATATTTGTTTCGTAATATTTTTTTAAAAGGAACTAAATGAAGATTGCTTTTTCAAAACATTTTTCCCCATTGTGAATTTGAATAATGAAGACACAAATGATATATTGTACAATTTATTGCCTAACATACTTTGTTGCATCTCGTCCGGTTCATAATACTGCTCTAAGCCCAATATGCAGTCAAATAGTCTACGTCTGAAGCAAATTCCAGAATGTAAATATCCGGACATATGACCACAGAGGATGGCAGAATAGTTAATAGATAGTTTCATATACTTTACATGACATCGCAATAAACTCCAGCAATTTTGGGTGCTGTGATTTCTTGACAAGTTTACGGTCAGTAGTTAGCCATTGCTTTCTGAAAGGCCGGCACTTATTCCATTGTATGATATACCAAAGCAAGGCTGACTGCAGCCAAATCTCCCGCAGCTGTTTCTTGATCGCGGTATGCGAGATTACGAATTGCGTCCGTAACCTCTTCGCCACAGAGTGGACGTCAGAATAGATAGAAGACTAAACCAAATGTCAGACAGCAAATGAGCTTATATATCAGCTGTCATCAGATGTCAGACAGCAAGTGTGCTTATATATCTACTGTCACCAGATGTCAGACAGCAAGTGTGCTTATATATCAGCTGTCACCAGATGTCAGACAGAAAGTGTGCTTATATATCTACTGTTTAAATCAGATGTCAGACAGTAAGTGTGCTTATATATCTACTGTTTAAATCAGATGTTAGACATCAAGTGTGCTTATATATCAACTGTTTAAATCAGATGTTAGACATCAAGTGTGCTTATATATCAACTGTTTAAATCAGATGTTAGACATCAAGTGTGCTTATATATCAACTGTCTACATCAGATGTCAGATAGCATTTGTGCTTATATATCAACTGTCTAAATCAGATGTCAGACATCAAGTGTGCTTATATATCAACTGTTTAAATCGGATGTCAGACAGCAAGTGTGCTTATATATCAACTGTCTAAATCAGATGTCAGATAGCAAGTGTGCTTGTATATCAACTGTCTAAATCAGATGTCAGACAGCAAGTGTGCTTATATATCAACTGTTTAAATCAGATGTCAGACAGCAAGTGTGCATATATATCAACTGTTTAAATCAGATGTCAGACAGCAAGTGTGCTTATATATCAACTGTCTAAATCAGATGTCAGACAGCAAGTGTGCTTATATATCAACTGTCTAAATCATATGTCAGACAGCAAGTGTACTTATATATCAACTGTTTAAATCAGATGTTAGACATCAAGTGTGCTTATATATCAACTGTCTAAATCAGATGTCAGATAGCAAATGTGCTTATATATCAACTGTCTAAATCAGATGTTAGACATCAAGTGTGCTTATATATCAACTGTTTAAATCAGATGTTAGACATCAAGTGTGCTTATATATCAACTGTCTAAATCAGATGTCAGACATCAAGTGTGCTTATATATCAACTGTCTAAATCAGATGTTAGACATCAAGTGTGCTTATATATCAACTGTTTAAATCGGATGTCAGACAGCAAGTGTGCTTATATATCAACTGTTTAAATCAGATGTTAGACATCAAGTGTGCTTATATATCAACTGTCTAAATCAGATGTCAGATAGCAAGTGTGCTTATATATCAACTGTCTAAATCAGATGTCAGACAGCAAGTGTGCTTATATATCAACTGTCACTAGATGTCAGACAGCAAGTGTGCTTATATATCTACTGTCACCAGATGTCAGACAGCAAGTGTGCTTATATATTAACAGTCACCAGATGTCAGACGGCAAGTGTGCTTATATCAACTGTTTAAATCAGATGTCAGACAGCAAGTGTGCTTATATATCAACTGTTTAAATCAGATGTCAGACAGCAAGTGTGCATATATATCAACTGTTTAAATCAGATGTCAGACAGCAAGTGTGCTTATATATCAACTGTCACCAAATGTCAGACAGCAAGTGTGCTTATATCAACTGTTTGAATCAGATGTCAGATAGCAAGTGTGCATATATATCAACTGTTTAAATAATATGTCAGACAGCAAGTGTGCTTATATATCAACTGTCTAAATCATATGTCAGACAGCAAGTGTACTTATATATCAACTGTTTAAATCAGATGTTAGACGTCAAGTGTGCTTATATATCAACTGTCTAAATCAGATGTCAGATAGCAAGTGTGCTTATATATCAACTGTCTAAATCAGATGTTAGACATCAAGTGTGCTTATATATCAACTGTTTAAATCAGATGTTAGACATCAAGTGTGCTTATATATCAACTGTCTAAATCAGATGTCAGATAGCAAGTGTGCTTATATATCAACTTTCTAAATCAGATGTCAGACATCAAGTGTGCTTATATATCAACTGTTTAAATCGGATGTCAGACAGCAAATGTGCTTATATATCAACTTTTTAAATCAGATGTTAGACATCAAGTGTGCTTATATATCAACTGTCTAAATCAGATGTCAGATAGCAAGTGTGCTTATATATCAACTGTCTAAATCAGATGTCAGACAGCAAGTGTGCTTATATATCAACTGTCACTAGATGTCAGACAGCAAGTGTGCTTATATATCTACTGTCACCAGATGTCAGACAGCAAGTGTGCTTATATATTAACAGTCACCAGATGTCAGACGGCCAGTGTGCTTATATCAACTGTTTAAATCAGAAGTCAGACAGCAAGTGTGCATATATATCAACCGTTTAAATCAGATGTCAGACAGCAAGTGTGCTTATATATCAACTGTCACCAAATGTCAGACACCAAGTGTGCTTATATCAACTGTTTAAATCAGATGTCAGACAGCAAGTGTGCTTATATATCAACTGTCTAAATCATATGTCAGACAGCAAGTGTACTTATATATAAACTGTTTAAATCAGATGTCAGACAGCAAGTGTGCTTATATATCAACTGTCACCAAATGTCAGACACCAAGTGTGCATATATATCAACTGTTTAAATCAGATGTCAGACAGCAAGTGTGCTTATATATCTACTATATCTACTGTCACCAGATGTCAGACGGCAAGTGTGCTTATATATCAACTGTTTAAATCAGATGTCAGACAGCAAGTGTGCTTATATATCAACTGTCTAAATCATATGTCAGACAGCAAGTGTACTTATATATAAACTGTTTAAATCAGATGTCAGACAGCAAGTGTGCATATATATCAACTGTTTAAATCAGATGTCAGACAGCAAGTGTGCTTATATATCTACTGTCACCAGATGTCAGACGGCAAGTGTGCTTATATATCAACTGTTTAAATCAGATGTCAGACAGCAAGTGTGCTTATATATCAACTGTGTAAATCAGATGTTAGACATCAAGTGTGCTTATATATCAACTGTCTAAATCATATATCAGACAGCAAGTGTACTTATATATAAACTGTTTAAATCAGATGTCAGACAGCAATTGTGCTTATATATCAACTGTCTAAATCAGATGTCAGACAGCAAGTGTACTTATATATCAACTGTTTAAATCAGATGTCAGACAGCAAGTGTGCATATATATCAACTGTTTAAATCAGATGTCAGACAGCAAGCGTGCTTATATATCTACTGCCACCAGATGTCAGACGGCAAGTGTGCTTATATATCAACTGTTTAAATCAGATGTCAGACAGCAAGTGTGCTTATATATCAACTGTCTAAATCATATGTCAGACAGCAAGTGTACTTATATATAAACTGTTTAAATCAGATGTCAGACAGCAAGTGTGCATATATATCAACTGTTTAAATCAGATGTCAGACAGCAAGTGTGCTTATATATCTACTGTCACCAGATGTCAGACGGCAAGTGTGCTTATATATCAACTGTTTAAATCAGATGTGTCAGACAGCAAGTGTGCTTATATATCAACTGTGTAAATCAGATGTTAGACATCAAGTGTGCTTATATATCAACTGTCTAAATCATATATCAGACAGCAAGTGTACTTATATATAAACTGTTTAAATCAGATGTCAGACAGCAATTGTGCTTATATATCAACTGTCCAAATCAGATGTCAGACAGCAAGTGTACTTATATATCAACTGTTTAAATCAGATGTCAGACAGCAAGTGTGCATATATATCAACTGTTTAAATCAGATGTCAGACAGCAAGCGTGCTTATATATCTACTGCCACCAGATGTCAGACGGCAAGTGTGCTTATATATCAACTGTTTAAATCAGATGTCAGACAGCAAGTGTGCTTATATATCAACTGTTTAAATCAGATGTTAGACATCAAGTGTGCTTATATATCAACTGTCTAAATCAGATGTCAGACAGCAAGTGTGCTTATATATCAACTGTCTAAATCAGATGTCAGACAGCAAGTGTGCTTATATATCAACTGTCTAAATCAGATGTCAGACAGCAAGTGTGCTTATATATCAACTGTCTAAATCAGATGTCAGACAGCAAGTGTGCTTATATATCAACTGACACCAATAGTTAAACATCCAAGTATACCTGTGTCCGCCATATAATAAATACCAACACTATCATACCAGTGTAAATCTTGCACATTATCCAGTCCACATAAGCTACATAAACACATGCGAGATGAGACGTCCGAAAAGCGCTGCCAACTTAACTATTCGAGCCGAGTAAGACATGATGTTATCAGTCAGACAGTGGGATCAACAATTATGCCAATTACTGTATACTGAAAGGCAGAAGATCAAATGATTCGGCGATCGCTTTAGAATGCAACACCTTCAGTTACCAGCATTGGTGCTACCTAAAAGAAAATCTGATTCGAAAGCAAGAGAACAAAATGCAGTGATGACACCATACTCATTGTACAGTCATGCGGAATAACATCAAATACGAGGGTAAGTTAATAAGTAAGTCACAAATGGCTGCAGAAAAATAACTAACTATGATAACAACTTGAAACCAGTTTATTTTTATACATACATCGTCCCTTTATTTCTCAACATAATTTCCACCAACATTGATGCACTTATCCCATCGTTTTATCAGTCCTGCCAAACCGACTGCATAGAACTGCGTGCTCTATTTTCTAAACCACTTTTTCCCGTCACATTCGTCTTCGGCGTCACTCGCGAAATGTCTCCCGCCAAGGTGAGTTTTCAGTAGACTTAGCCCCTAGCGATTTCCCGTAAAGCGGTGCACAGATGGGTAGAAAAATAGTTTACGAGGGTGAGTCAATAAGTAAGTCACACAGTTCTGTCGGATGGCAGGTAAATGAACATAAAGCATGCAGTTCTATGCAGCCGGTTTGGGAGGACTGCTAATACAATGGGATAAGGACATCAATGCTGATGGAAATTATGTTGAGAAATAAAGGGACAATGTATGTATAAAAATAAGCTGGTTTCAAGTTGTTATCATAGTTAGTTATTTTTCTACAGCCATGTGTGACTTACTTATTAACTTACCCTCGTAGTAACACCCAACGGGCGTTGAAATGTCAGCTATTCCTCCCTAGACGCTCGACGGCAAACATTGTAGAAGATGATGATGAATGAAACCTTTTAGCTGAAATACACAACATTAGTGTTTTCTTTGACTTGCTCACCGCGTAAAACTCGATACGTAGTTTATCATATACGTTCACATAGTCGTTAAAAAAAAAACTGGTAATGTTCTAAATGTGCATTGAAACAAACGGAGAACACAAATCGGAAAATGTACAGCTGCAGTGGAACACAAAATAACCTAATGTTTTCTAATATTGAAGCACTTTTCAAATATCTAACCTGTTTAGCTTGCCATAGACGTGCTTCAGTAACGATCGTCGTGTAACTGGTCCTTCGTAGAAAACCGCTCTAATCATCTCATCGTCACATCATCTCAACATTTCATCATCTCAACGCTCTCATCATCTCCAACCGACAAGTTTCTCCGTTATTTGATAGTTCCCCTCCATCTATTCATCATGTGCCATGCCGATAAGTGTGGGCGGACATGTTCTGCCACCTCACTCGATCACCAGAGTCGTGGATCAGCTCCGTGGTCTCTTCCCTTCGATTTTGCTAGTCGTCACCAAGTTCTCCAAGTGATTTCTTCTCATAACATGCACAAAATATTTTTGACTGTCTACGTCTCAAGACTCTAATCAGTTTACGATAGTTCCCCTGCCTCATACATTTTCCCGCGCAATGGGTCTACACTATTCTAAGCCCATGTTCGTGCTGGTCGAACCGCTGCTTCTTCATCCAAAACCATCACTGTTCTTTTGAAACCAATGCGACATTCAGTCTGGAGAACGAATGAATTACCAAAATACGATAAGTAGATTATGAGCTTTACTAGAACACGATTACAATAAACAAAATGAACGTTGCGGCCAAAGCCTTCGTCAGCACAGAACAAAACAACACAGACACCAAAATAATAAAACAATCACTTCATAGAAAATACAGCTACTCAGCTGAATCCTGTCTTGGTGAAATGTGTCTAAAGCGCTAGCTAGCCGTTTGATGAGTATGGAGACGGCCGGATGTGAGGATAAAACGGGTCGATGGGTAACATTGATTGGCTAAGATACCCGATGGGCGGGGGTGGGTGGATGGGGGAAGAACACCCATGTGGGCGAACGGTGAAGGGTGAATTAGCAGTGAACTAAAGCCGGTTCTGTAGCGAATGTTTTAGTTCGCTATTCCGCATACCCAGTTGGCTGGCGTTTGGAATACAATACGCCCTGTGTTGGTTAGCATAGGATAGCATGAGTAACGGTCGCTCAGAAGGCAATGACAGCAACCAAATGCAAACTTGCCAAAAAATCACTAACGGCAAAAGTAATGCTAAGGATGATGGCAGCGTTCTGTAAAAGATACGCTATCACGTTGTTCTAGTGGGCTATACAGCCGCGGGGGAAAAAGAGAGAGAGAGAGAGAGAAAAGGAGGGGGGGGGGGAGTAGGAAGTTAAATGAAACTATGTTGGACATTAAGGTCGTGAGGGGAGAGTGTCCCCAACTGGAAGATGATGCGGTTTTCCAACGTCTTGCGATCACGTTCATGAGATGCGCACGATTTGAGCGCCGTGACCTGTATGTCCGCCACACCACAGTGGTCAGAACTGCATGGGCACCGGTTTCTGGGCACCACTGTTGATATCAGATAGGTGTTTCGTAAATCTATCAGCAAGACGTAAGCTATCTTACTGATATACCTCATGTCGCAACGAGTGCAGACAATCGCATAGATGACGTTGCGACTCGTGCATGAGAAACCCTCACGAATGTGGAAAGTGGTCTTGGGGAATGCCAGACTCTGGGTTTGAAGTACATATGGGCAGGTATTGCAACGTGATCGAAGACAAGCCATCGTACCAAGAAGAGACGTATTGGGGTGAGGTAGACTACTATGGACCAGCACATACCTAAGGTTACGATCCCGTCTGTAAGCCACCAGAGGGGCCTCTGAAAAGACATCGCGAGTGATAGCGTCTGCCTGGAGAATAGATAGATGCCTAAGGAGGATATTCTTGGCAGCAATATTGTGGGGATGGTAGGTTAATGAAAGGATCGGCCTGTTGTTACGTGGTTTAGACTTGGAGGAGAGAGCCTCGGTGCGACTGATAGACTGACAGAGGTGAAGGGCTGTATTCTTATTCGTTCTGGAGAAAGTATTTTAATACCCGAGACATAATGCTGTTTTTTTAATAAGCCAGTTTTCTGCGATATTTTGATCTTGTAGAATGTTAATATCTTTCGTCTTCTCGGTCCACCGTTTTCTAAAAAAACATTTCTGTAACATTTAATTTCCAAAGTCCCGATATTCTTCATTTGTAATTGAGAAATGGTCCATGGCTCACATCCAGTGTTGTTGATTATGATGCCAAATTATTCAAAGTTTGTGACGTTTTCAATTATTTTCCGTGACAATTTCAATTGTTAAATTCTTTGACAGTTTCAATTGTTCTATGTTGTGAAATTGTCAATTTTTATATTCTGTGACATTTTCAATTTTTATAATCTGTGACGTTTTCAATTATTATATTATGTGACATTTTCAGTTTTTATATTCTGTGACATTTTCAATTTTTATATTCTGTGATATTTTCAATTTTTATATTGCTGAGTGTGATTTTTAACGGATGCGTAATTTTGCGTTAAACATTATAATAATAATTTAAAAAAAAATTAAATTCAGAGAAAGATGTTGATTTTCAACGTGTCCCTTGGCAGAAAAAATCAACTCATTGAATTAAGGAGCAATGTTTGAAAGGATCGCTTTGTAATTTGCATAATTTTGTTCTGGAATTCGGTTTCTATTAATTACGATTGGGTCAAAATTGTCGCTGATCTTTTCATTTTTGACATTGCTCATTCCATTTTCTGCAAAATTATTGAACAAATACGGGAAGAGAATGCAAACCTGTCCTACTATCCTTAGAACCTTGAACCAGTTAGTTGTTACAATAAAAGTATCATTGAACAATATATAAACAAATACACACACGCACACAAGCATACCTACCTACCTACCTACCTACCACCCAACCAACCAACCTACCTACCTACCTACCTACCTACATACATACATACATACATACTTACTTACTTACTTACATACAAACATACATACATACATACATACATACATACATACATACATACATACATACATACATACATACATACATACATACATACATACATACATACATACAGGCATGCATGCATGCATGCATACATACATACATACATACATACATACATACATACATACATACATACATACATACATACATACATACATACATACATACATACATACATACATACATACATACATAACATACATACATACATACATACATACATACATACATACATACATACATTACATACATACATGCATGCATGCATGCATGCATGCATACATACATACATACATACATACATACATACATACATACATACATACATACATACATACATACATACATACATACATACATACATACATACATACATACATACATACATACATACATACATACATACATACATACATACATACATACATACATACATACATACATACATACATACATACATACATACATACATACATACATTACAGTACATTACATATAGTGAGATACATATCTGTGAGTTCTCAAATAATTGTTTCAGATGTGGCCACTACCATTACAAGATTCATATGTTGAGTTTGTCTCTATGTTACAAGAAGAACATGGTTTTACATTCTCGAATGACAAAGATTATTGTATAAGATGTTCGTTTTATCAAATACTGATGATCTGTGTCCTTCGCTGTGTTTTAAATCTAAGTTTTACATACGTATAAAGGTGCATATTTTTTAACAAGTAAATCGCTACAACTATCTCACAACAGGCACAGCATCTGATGGGAGGTGCTTTGAAGAGAATTGAGCAAGAATGGTTTTAGCAAAGGAAGTAGTTTGCAAGATGGAAAACATACTGACCAATAAAACGGTTGCAACTGCGACGAGAAAAAGAGTGTTTATGGTGGCACAAACTTCATCAACAACCGAGTAGACTTTTTGGTGGCACAGACTATATCAACAACCGAGTGGACTTTATGGTGGCACAGAATTCATCAACAACCGAGTAGACTTTATGGTGGCACAGACTTCATCAACAACCGAGTGAACTTTATGGTGGCACAGACTATATCAACAACCGAGTGGACTTTATGGTGGCACAGACTATATCAACAACCGAGTGGACTTTATGGTGGCACAGACTATATCAACAACCGAGTGGACTTTATGGTGGCACAGACTATATCAACAACCGAGTGGACTTTATGGTGGCACAGACTATATCAACAACCGAGTGGACTTTATGGTGGCACAGACTATATCAACAACCGAGTGGACTTTATGGTGGCACAGACTTCATTCATTCTCTTGCTCCACCTTCCTAGTCTCACTGGCAATCTCTTTATCGTGTTCTTTCTCTTCTTTCCATCTCTTCTCCTTCCTTTCTCTTATTCTTCATTCCTTCTGTCACATTCTTCCTTTTTATACCCACGGTTCATATCCAGATCATAACAATTTAACTCCTCACCACGTAAACCAATTTCACTTCCAATCGCCTGAATTTCTGCCACAGTTGGTCTTTTATCACATAAAGTATCTTCAGTTATGTGGTACACAAATATTTATGATATAATTTAACAATGCAACATAACTTAAGAAATTTAACGTGTCAACAGTGAACATTTAACCTCGCGTGTATAATATGTGTTGCTGTATATGAAGCATGTCAGAATAACATCGTCAAGACAAAGATATGTCGTATGATACACCTGATATCTCTGAAGGAGAGTGTTACTAATAGGATAAGACCTTAACCAAGTCATTGACTAAATACAAGCAACTCGTAGAGTTAACTTACCTCTCTCAAATCAGAAATAATGATGATCTCGGACGAGTCTCCAATTTATCCTTGTGACAATACGAGGTATTTCCCCCCATGCGGGCTAAATGCCTTTCATATTAGCCTGAATTAGAACTTATCTTTTAAGGTAGAATTAACTTATCTGAACACTTATTTCTTCCACGCCATAAGAGACTTTTTATGACAGGGCTAATATTCAAACACACCAATACATTTCTTCACACCTTGAATACACAGAGAAGGGTAATAATTACTTCGAGGGGGGGGGGGCAGAATATTCTATACTTGTTATACTGACCTATACATGATTATAAGATAGTCTGCAACAGATAATGCACACGAAAATATCACCATTCGCCCACTGAATAAACACGATCCTCCTTAAAGAATATTAACATAATTTAATTTTGACTACATTAACTCTGACAGATATTAGTGAAGGTTTTAGTATACACAATTACGCACCCACAAGAATTCTCCCCGCCAAGAATCTACTACTACTACTACACATACGTACAATCAGTCATTGTGGAGATGTCATCATTCGGGATAATGAGTTGGTGGTGGTGTTTGCAAGCGTCGTCAAAAACAATCTTACAGAAGACTGGAGTTCGATTCACTGGTTCCATGCGCCCTTGGAATATTGGTTCAATACCCTAATGTCACCAATATCTTGCTCTCTATTGTCTCAGCACAATTCATCCCAATTGCAGTTGACTGTTCTTAACGCTGTTAGCATTGAGAATACCATGTTGAAAGAATTTAACACAATCAGGGTTGACATTATCCGCATGTGCAGCGTATGATGTAAGGTAGCTTCACTTGGAGATGACACTGTATCAAGTGCAACAGGAAGGATGACCTCAATCGATCGTCATCTGGGCCAGGACTCTCTAAAAGATGGTTATAATCTTCAGCAAAACAAAATTAAGGGGATCCTTTTATATTAAACAGATGTTCTACCGGGTCTCTTTGTAGATCTTTACCTTTTTTAGACTATAAAGCGTAAAGTGCATGACTTCACGAGACCGCCAACTCGTTCCCGAGATCGTACTGTCGTTTCAATTGACATCTTTTTATTGGTCAGTATTTTTTTCATCTTGCTAAAGGTTACTTTCGCTATGCTGATTTTTGTTCTAATCTCTCCAAGGTATTTCCCATCAGATGTTATGACTGTTCCGAGATTATTGTACTGCTTCACTTATTGAAGAATATTCCCATGTATTGTATATTTTTTTTTAAAGCATATCCTTTTACAGGACTTAGCTGTCAACACCAGCATCTTTCAGCTGTATGTTGATCTCTTGGCAAGATTACGCTCAGTAGTTTGCCATTGCTTTCTGAGTGGCCGGCTTAGTATCTTGCAAGTCACGAGCGGGGGTCGAACCGCCTCAGCTCTCGCTCCGCTACGAGACTCTGCGTGATAAACGGGATTACAGAGAGAAAGTGTTTAAACCCCACAGCCAGAGAGACCGGCATTTATTGTATATTACATTCTGGTATTTCGTTCTTCCTAGTGACAACCATAATCTTTGTCTTCGTACAATTGAATTCTAACCCTAGTTGTTCACTGTGTGCAACAACCGCATCTACTAAATGTAACACGCCACTGTGGAACTAGGATATTAAAAATGATTATCATGTTTCATTTTATGCTTTCCTGCATATATATAAAACGAAATTTATACTTTCCTGGAAACTGCGATGCTTTAAGTTTCGCTATTGATTACTGATAATCGCTTCCTCGCGCTTTCGCCGCTACATTTCTAGAATTTCTTGCAACCATTGTTATTAAAATGCGTCGTTTGCACATCTTAGCAAATGTTTACTTCATCCTTCGACTTTAACTTCCGCATTAGGTTCGAGATATCTGAGTATTGTCTCTTTAAATGTTGAAAAACGTTTCATCAGTTGATAAATCGCAATGCTGTCTAGTAGAGTAAAGTAACGTAAAACAAAGTGGTAAAGTAACGTAACGTAGAGTAGAGTTAAGGGTCAATTAACATGCTTTAAGTCGCGCTGGGCATACAGTCCTAGACCTTTATTTTTATGGACCAATCGACACTCGTTGGGTGATGTGGTCAGAATTACGCCAGCTGCCTTTTCTTCCCAATACATTTCCTGGTACCCACGTTAAACTGAGTCGTCACGCGAGTCAGTTCAATTTAAAAAAAAAAAAAAAACCTTAAATGCCCCTCGATGCAGATCGAACACACAACCTCGGGGCGGAAAGCGAATGTCTAACCACAAGCTACAGCGACTCCTAACGTTGTCTAGCTCCTCTTTTCACTGCCCTTAGTTCACTAATTTCGCCTTTATATCTGATGATAGATTCTTTATCGCAATATAAATGTGCTATAGATGACGGGGGGAGGGGGTATTCAAAACAATGTAAATGTAAACACACACGTTATAATACAATATTGCACGATATTTTGGCATATTTCGCTGCATCTTGTCAAGTGCATACTGCATACTCATATATCACGTGAAGTGAATGTATTTAATGTGATCGTTTCAATAATAGGCTGATGTACATCATATTTCAGGCAAAGTAACATTTATTTCTTCACATAATATGGTAATAAGATATACAAGTCTGCAGCACGCACCTGAAGAGATGTAGCAAAATATGCCTGGCCAGAAACCGTTCAGCAAGGAAGTCAGTGAGTGCACTAGCTAGCAGACTTGCTGGCCGGTCCTGAGGTCACGTGTACCCATTCACACCCAAGCCTATTATTTAAAGACGTGTTCTGGGCTCTATGAAAATGTGAGACTAGCACCATATATATATATATATATATATACAAGGTTCTTTAATTTACTGGACTTTTGGATTACAGAACTGGCGCTGTGGCTTTGGCGATTGTGAGAATCGTACTTCCCAGTCATACCGAGTCGAGAGTTCGAAATCTGCGGTGAGCGATTTGGAAGTAGACCACTTTGTGTTGAATTCTATAGTATGAAGCGTCGGCTGTTCAGAAAGCAAACAAATGAGCTATCATTGACTAGTAAATCACAAACAGCCAATATATACTGGGGTTGATTGCAACATCCTGCAGGGGCTAGCCTCACTATAGATTACACTGAACGTTGACCAAATAATATGGATCTGAAGCAGAACCAGCGTGGCTAAACCCTACATAAACAACGGATGATCTGCCCTACTGCTATTGTTGTATAGGATCAATCGTTCACGTGAAGTCAAAGGTCCTCGGACTTTCACGTCAAGGTCCTAGCTTGTTATCTTTGTTCCGGCACTAGTTTCTGTTTATGCGAACGTATTTAATGTGATCTTTTCAGTCTCTGCAGGAACACCTATTTCTCTTCTTAGACTCACTATCAGGTCTTAGTCACGTATGACTGAGCTACCGCATGCCAGTAGACCGTACTACCTGCTTTCTGTTAGCGCCTAATGTTGGGTGGAGATCACCAAATCCGCCACCCGACATTGTGCCAACGGCTTCGGGCGGAAGAGCGCAATTGCGAGAGTTGAAGCCTTATCCTGGTGCTTGGAAATGCAACCTACATACTAAATGCAGGGCAGATTAGACCCTAAGCCTTGGCCGACAACTAGTCTAGGATCGAAGCCCCACAGGCGAACTGTTAGAGCATTACTTTGCTTGCTGATCCGGCTGCTTCAAAAGCTGGTCTTGTTCCAGACGTATTGGTGTTATCTTTCCTCTGGAGTAAAGTAGGCAGGCCGAGAGAGGGATTATGCTTCATGGGCAACTCATGGTCTCTGCATTTCAGCCTATGCTTTGTGCTATGTAGAAGTATAACTCCATCCTAAGCCCTACCACCATGGGTTATTATGACTCTTTGAAGCACTATGTAACAAACTGTCGTCTGTCAAGACGGCAAGGTGCCAGTGAGTGTTAGTTAGTTAGTTAGTTAGTCGACAGATCATCCTCATTGCACATCGAACCATTCAGTCCATAAGTGCTCGGATCCCCTCCTCAGCAAATCCCGCAGCGTGTAGCGGCTAACGACGCCAGTTCTGTGTTGGTTTATCAATCTTCTTTGGCTTCCTGAGTAGTGTTCTTTTTTGGCCACCCCTCTTTTAATTTGCTGCTCCCGCAGTCTGGCCATTGTTGTAGATTCACAGTCATCACTTGGTTCTCGCAAAAGTCTTACTTCTCGTAGAGCATTCAGAATGTCAGCCTGGTCCATTGCGCGTCCGCCCTCCACAGTAGCCTCACCTGCGAGCTTGTCAGCCCGCTCATTTCCTTATACTCCCGCATGCCCTGGCACGAAGATGAAACTAATCTTTGCCAGCCGAGACCGCTCCAGAGGCAGCAACCATTCTCTTCGGATCGACCCCTCCTCTATCCTCTTGATCATGTTCATTGAGTCGCTAAGGAAACAAGCCCTAGTGAATGTTTGTGTCTCGAGCCATGTTATTGCTTTACTTACTGCCATGACTTCCATGGTCAGGCTACTTGTGGTTTCAGTGAAGCACCAGAGTCCTCCTTCACAATTCTCCCTCCGGCCCGAGCTGTAAAGGCCCATGAGCTTCTCACATGTCGGACGACCGACCCATCTGTGTAGATGACCGCGTCACCGTCTAGCGATTTCTCTAAAATCAACGCTTGTACTTCAGCCTCCACAGCAGCCGGATTTTCTTGTCTGTATTTTCTATCTAGTTGGATGCAAACTGAAAAGCATGTGCAGAAGTCTGTTGGCACTTGCACCCACTCCTCGCCAGGTTCTAAGTCCTCAAGTGAACACACCTGTTGAAGAATGTCTTCGGCTTGCCAGTGAGTGTTCTTAGACAAAATCCTGTTACAGTTACAGTCGTATGACTTGTAAGTTTTCCACTTGTACTAAATTATCATCTCATCTCATCTCATCATGTTCCTCTTGTACCTTGCGGTGTCGAGGTGAAGTATAAACTTCGTGAGAGTGTCCGGTTATGGGCTTCGTATATCGACATTCCCATGGATTCTGTTATTCCCTCCGTCCAGCGTTTACGTGGTCGGCCTCTTCCTCTGTTTCCATCTGGTCTGTACGTCATTGCTTGTTGTGGCATGCTGTTGACTGGTAGCCTACTTGCATGGCCAAACCATTTGACTTGCTGCTTTCTAATAAAATCTAGAGCAGCTTTAACCCCACTTTAGTCCTGATTTCTTCATTTCTGATCTTATCTCTTCTTGATACGTTGAGTATTCTTCTCAGGAACCTCATTTCTGTTGTTGTGATTTTTCTTTTCTCTTTTTCTGTCATTGTCCAGGTTTGGCATTGGTAGCACAGAGTTGGTAGGAAGATTGTGTTGTAAAGTGCTTTCTTAGTAGTTATTGATACATGTTTGTTCTTTAGTATTGGTGCCATTTGTCCAATGAGTTGATTTGCCTTATTGCACCTATTTTCGATCTCGTCTTCTGATCTGCCATTTGATGATATTATACTTCCTAGGTACTTGAAGCTCTTTACTTGTTTCAAGGGATGTTCGTTTAGGTGAATTGTTGCTGTTTGTTCTTCTTTAGTTATAGTCATTACCTCTGTTTTTGCTTGTGCTAATTTTTCATGTTATGTTCCCTACACATTTCGTTTAGACTATTCATGTGGTCTTGTAATTCAGCTTCTGATTTTGCTATTAGTGCTTGGTCGTCCGCAAACAGGAGTTCTCTAATGGTTAGATTTGCAGATGGTTCTTCTTCTGTGTTCTCGTCATGCGGTATTCTTGCTGTCTCTGCTTGGTGGTTTCTTTACATATGTTGTCTATATATGTTATGAACAAGAGAGGGGACAGGACACAACCTTGTCGTACTCCAGATCTTATGGTGAAGGGTCTGAGTGTCCTCCAGTTGCTCTCACTATGCATTCCACTGTTGTCGTATAAACTTCTACATAGGTTTGTTAGATGTGTACTCACTCCATATTGTTTAAGGATTTCCCACAGCTTGTTTCTATCTACCCTATCAAATGCCTTTTCTTGGTCAACAAAGGCTAAGTAGAGTGTTTCATTGAATTCAATTGATTTTTCTATAAGTTGTCTAAGAGCAAAAATGGCGTCTGTGCATCCTTTGTTTTTCCTGAATCCAAGCTGCGTTTCGCTTAGTTGGGGTTCTAAAGTAGTTCGTAATCTTTTTTCAAGAATTTTGCAAAATATTTTCCCAGTATGATCTCAACAGTGAAATGCCTCTGTATTGTGTGCAATCTCTTTTGCTGCCTTTGTTTTTTCCAAATTGGGATAATTATGGCGTTTTCCCCAGTCTCGTGGTGTCTGTTGTTCTACCCAACATGGTTGAATAGTCTATGTAGCCAAGCTGTTCCTACTTCCCTTGCTGCTTTAATTTAGTTTGTTTCGAATTAAAATTATGTGTGTGCAACCCGGTGTTATCAAGTGACTTCTAGCTGTTGATCAAAGTAATGATCTGTGTTGTGATACCTGTGGCTGATCCATCCTGCACTACTCAGTGATATCAGAAGACTATAGGGTCCTTAGACAACAGCCAATGTCTGCCTGTTGCAGGGGATTGTGACACTTACGAATGTTGCACATAGCTATTACTAAATTATCATCACAAGTGTCTTAACCTATGCCCACGGGATGCTGAAACAAAGTAACACTGTAACCTACCAAGCGTATCGTAAAAGGCCTTTAAGGAAGGTTGGAGTGAGGCTGGCTACCTCATCCCGCAGAAAACATTAGCTGAAAAATCCAACAAGCTATGTACAAGTCTTCAGAAAGTAGGACTTAGCGTGATATAGTTTGAAGTCTATGCTCCACTTGGGGGATAACCGATGACAGCTAGAAGACAGTCTCACAGATTCCACATAATTCGATTCATAAATGTAGGACTTAACTATTACTATAGTGCTTACTGTAATGTGCGTGTTATTACGCCAAGGCAGGGAGAGATAGAGGCTAAGAATCTAGTAGAACAATCAAGGCTACAGGGATCAGATAAGAGGTATTCGGATGTTGGGTCAGAAAGGTGGAGCAAGGGATCCCAAGATAATGGGTGGGCCCCAAACACAAGGGATTGTTATATCACGGAGATGTCAGTCTGAGTCACCAGAGCACAGAATAGAACGCGATAGTAGACGAACAGACAAAGGAAACTCAGAAATGCAATGTTGGGGGAAGGTTATAATTTGGTTCAAGGGTGAAATAGTTGCTTCTTGGGGGGTCCCTAAGATATTGAATATAGGGTGAAGGAAACGAGGTGGTCGAGGCATTCAGCGGCATTCAGTCTGGGGCTAAGGAGGGAAATTAGCCAGACAGTGGAGTTCTGGGGCTAAGTGAGGAAAACTTAGCCAGGAGAAGTGGTGATTGTTAGTCGAACTGACAGTTCGACAATCATAGTTCCTTTATTGCGGTGTTATAAAAGACAGTGTAAGGCAATTTTGTACTCCACAGGAGTGTAAGGGATATATGTATCTAATTGTTGAATGTTGAATTTTCCTGAAGAGTGCTGTATCATGGAGTTTGTTTCGAATTAAACTTATGTGTGTGCAACCCGGTGTTATCAAGTGAATTCTAGCAGTTGATCAAAGTAATGATCTGTGTTGTGATGCCTGTGGCTGATTCATCCTGCACTACTCAGTGATATCAGAAGACTATAGGGTCTTTAGACATCAGCCAATGTCTGCCTGTTGCAGGGGATTGTGACACTTACGAATGTTGCACATAGCTATTACTAAATTATTTTAAACTGTAAGATATAACCATTACTATATTATTTTAGACTGTAAGACAGAGCTATGGTCAGGCTACTTGTGGTTTCAGTGAAAGCACCAGAGTCCTCCTTCACAATTCTCCCTCCGGCCCGAGCTGTAAAGGCCCATGAGCTTCGTTCTTCCTAGTGACTTTACAATACCTCACGACTATGTTTAAGTCTGCGATCAAATGGCAAATGGACATTATCTTAGATTTAAGACTGAACGATTACTATATTGTTTAAAATTGTATGTCAGAACTATTACTTCTTGTTTAAAATTGTAAGTCATAATAATTACTATATTGTTTAAGATTGCAGAAGACAACTATTATTATATTGTCGAAAAGTCTTGGTATGACAGCGCTTAGCTACGAATACTACATAACTTTGTGACGATGGCAAGATTGAAGGGGAAAGAACCAAAAAAAAAGGAGGAGGGAGGGGTGGCGGGGAGGCAGAAAAGTGGCTTGGCCACATGGCATGGTCCAGACAAGAACACTGAGCTGATGCACGACTCTGGTGGGCTTGTGAGATGGCGAAACATGGTCGCCCACGCTTATCGGCATGGCACATGATGATGATGATGATGAGTTAGGAATACAAGGGCCGGCCTGGGATGCCAACATTATCAGGATTAATCCGGAGACTATGATGATTGCTTCAGTGGTGTGACGTGTTAGGCCATAAGGTTTTTGGAAACTACGTATGAAGGAATGGCGTTAACTAAGTGAGCAGACACCATATCTCTTGATACCGCAACCCAGTATGTGTAAAGATCAACATTTCATACAGTAAGATATTATTTGCTTTAGGGATTACCTGTTAGTGTGGCGTGGTAAGATGATCAATATTCATCTATCGCAAAGGAGAAGTAAATTGCCTCCTTCTCTGCTTTAGTCTATTGAATTCCCTTAATATGGGATATAAGATAAATGTAGAATAGCTCAAGGAAAAGCAGAATGTCAGAAGCTGAGAACATTATCTGCAATATATCTTTTGTCAATCAATGTAAGGAAAACAGTTCTTAAGAGCTATATTGAGCCAATCTAGATATACGAAAGGAAATCGTGGACAATTAGCATACAAATACGGAATTAAGCCGAAGCTTTCGAGATGTGGTTTCATAAAAGAAAGATGAGAACACCGCGGACTGATAGAAAGAGCAATGAACATATCTTGAAAGAAGTTAACCCACAAAGAGATCTGGTTACTCGCATCAGAAGAACACAGTGGACATTATTTGGGCATGTCATGAGAAAGGAAAAGCTGGAGAACATCGAACGAACGAATGAACGAACGAACGAACTGACTTTATTTTCAAAGGTTAGTTAGTTAGTTAGTTAGTCGACAGATCATCCTCGTTGCACATCGGACCATTCAGTCCATAAGTGCTCGGATCCCCTCCTCAGCAAATCCCGCAGCGTGTAGCGGCTAACGACGCCAGTTCTGTGTTGGTTTATCAATCTTCTTTGGCTTCCTGCGTAGTGTTCTTGTTTGGCCACCCCTCTTTTAATTTGCTGCTCTCGCAGTCTGGCCATTGTTGTAGATTCACAGTCATCACTTGGTTCTTGCAAAAGTCTCACTTCTCGTAGAGCATTCAGAATGTCAGCCTGGTCCATGGCGCGTCCGCCCTCCACAGTAGCCTCACCTGCGAGCTTGTCAGCCCGCTCATTTCCTTGTACTCCCGCATGACCTGGCACGAAGATGAAACTAATCTTTGCCAGCCGAGACCGCTCCAGAGGCAGCAACCATTCTCTTCGGATCGACCCCTCCTCTATACTCTTGATCATGTTTATTGAGTCGCTAAGGAAACAAGCCCTAGTGAATGTCTGTGTCTCGAGCCATGTTATTGCTTTACTTACTGCCATGACTTCCATGGTCAGGCTACTTGTGGTTTCAGTGAAAGCACCAGAGTCCTCCTTCACAATTCTCCCTCCGGCCCGAGCTGTAAAGGCCCATGAGCTTCTCACATGTCGGACGACCGACCCATCTGTGTAGATGACCGCGTCACTGTCTAGCGCATTCTCGAAAATCAACGCTTGTACTTCAGCCTCCACAGCAGCCGGATTTTCTTGTCTGCATTTTCTATCTAGTTGGATGCAAACTGAAAAGGATGTGCAGAAGTCTGTTGGCACTTGCACCCACTCCTCGCCAGGTTCTAAGTCCTCAAGTGAACACACCTGTTGAAGAATGTCTTCGGCTTGACCCATCCACGACCGTCCTCTTTTTAACCTGCTGCCCTTAACCTTCCTAATTTCACTATGCAGTGGATGCTGTGTGTTTGCGTTAATTCTGAGGTAGGCGCGTGCCCTGCAAACTTGTATTCTCTCTTCAATGGTTGGAAAATCAAGAAGGTAGCGCATTGCCCTGCATGCTGTATCTCTTGTACATCCCATTATTTTCAAAGGGTGACAAATTGGGCACGCAGGCCCGTCTTACATTCGGCCCTTCCAATAACTCATCTTTCGTTCATCAATAATGCATAATACATTCACATAGAAAAAACACATTGTCAAATGAATGTTTAAACCACCATAGTAGTGGATCAGCTCAGTGTTCTTGTCTGGACCATGCCATGTGGCCAAGTCAAGCAGTTATTTACTTTTCTGCCTCCACCCCCCCCCCCCCATATGTTTGATGAATGAACATCAGGACAAGGAGCTGCTGGATGGAAGGAGAGACCAAGAAATACGATGCAGGGCAGTCTGGTATCATGGCACGGAGGTACATCAATATCAGAAATGATTGGAAGCACAAGATACAGAAGGCTGCCTACAGACATGATCAGTAACGCCGCATGGATTGTGAAAAGAAGGATAACCTTTACCCTCAATCAATCGATCATGTGCCATGCCGGAAAGCATGGGCGGTCATGACTCGCCATTTCACTCGATCACTAGAGTCGTGGATCAGCTCAGTGTTCCTGTCTCGTCCATGCCATGTGGCCACATTTCTGCAGCCATCAGATGCTTTTCAGCTTGACTGCACATTGTCCAAGTTTCACATCCATACAAAAGAACAGGCTCTATGTATCCCCTCAACACTCTTTTTCTCGTTTCAATTGACATCTTTTTATTGGTCAGAATGTTTTTCATCTTGCTAAAGGCTACTTTCGCTATGGCGATTCTTGTTCTAATCTCTTCAAGGCATCTCCCATCAGATGTTGTGACTGTTCCGAGATAATTGTATCGATTCACTTGTTGAAGAATATGCCCATTTACTTGTATATTACATTGTCGTACTTCGTTCTTCCTAGTGACTTTACAATACCTCACGACTATGTTTAAGTCTGCGATCAAATGGCAAACTCGATATTACGCTTGAAAACTGGCTAACATTATCTATCACAGTCAGTCGAAGGTTTGGGGAATCTGTGACTATGGCATCAGTTTCATTTTCAGTTTCGTGAGCTATTGCATGTGTCAGTTACCCGTTATTTATTTAGTCGTATTTGTGACAGGTGGCGAATATGTTTACCTTCGCAGCTTATCTTCGATAGCTTGTGGTTCTGAGATCTTCAATACACATTTCCTATTTATGCGACTTAGTGTCGACGTAATGAAACTGAAGTTTTCTGAACATGTTTGTATGTATTACATACATTGGTATAAATAAAGTCAGATAAGTTAATTAAATTCTTTTAAGTTAACATCATCCTGTCGCATCCATCGTCAGTTGTGAGACCTAGATGGTACAGTGGAAGTAGGACCGTGGAAACATTGTAGGAATAATTGTCGTATAGTTCTAGTTTTAGCGGTTACGGGAGACAAGCCGCCTGAACTCCTTTATCTGTGTGGCTACTATGTCTACTACTATTAAGTCATAACCTTACACTGGGACATCTCACTCAACGCTGTTGACGCCTAAACAGTGAATTATCTTTGGGATGTTCTGAATATTCTGAGCTACAAGAAGCTCACATGCACAAATCACTGACTCAATTTAAATACCCCAGTGTGATCGTCAATCACAGCTAAGGTAAGGATAGTGTCATCATCATCATCATCATCATCATCATCATCATCATCATCATCATCATCATCATCATCATCATAACGTAGCAGGTCATTTTCAGAACGTCGCTGTCAAGGCGCCGAAGCCTTGCTCTCTTGCCTTTTCTCCTGCTTCATCCCAGTCATGCAGAGGCGTCTGTATAGCCTGTGTTAAAATTCATGGTGATCAACCTTGACCACTCCTTCCAAGTACCATGACCTCCATCACTGTTCTCTCCAAGCTTCCGTACTGGCTCAGTAGAGCTCTTAAGACTTCGTGTTCTCACTACGACTGACACAAATACATTGCAGAGAATATTCTTCATCTTGTGAAATACTCAATTTGCTTGGGATATTCTGCAATTAACTTCCTTAATACATCTTCCAGCTGCTGTTATTAATGTACCTATGTACATAAGTACATTGCCTTGTTTCAGATTAGCTTCATTCACTTTGATGTTGCATCGGGGTATACACTTGTTCATTGCAATGTCTATACTACCATTGTTTAACAATTCCAACCTGGTCATCATTTTTTGTGTTTAACCGTTTCTGAAGTCTTTGTGTAGTCTATAAAGTACAGATATAATCTCTGCTCATTTCAATCATTCTTTCTGTTGATGTTCTAAAATTGTGCATGGAGTTATTTGAACCTTTCCTTCCACAAATGATAACTTCTCAACTCTAATTTCTGGCTTTATTTTATTTCTTATTCTTCTCATTATAATTCTCATTAATATTTAAGTCACATGGCTCATTAAAATCTTTTTTTTTGCGTCAGATTTCTTTGGTAGAGTTATGGCAACACACTTTAAGAGATCATCAGGTATATATCCACTGTTGTAGATATCATTCACCAGTTCTTTTTATCACTTCAGTACCCAATTGATCAACAGCTTTAATTTCTTGGACACTGTTAATATTATCTGGCCCGGGGAAATTACCTATCCTCATATATGACATCTTCAACTTCTGCTTTCAGTTTTGGTGGTTCTTCACATTCATCGAAAGTGTTTGTTTCTGATCTACTGTCAACACCATCTAACTCATTTACATATTCTGTCCATCTTTCAATTACATTTTCTTTGTCCAGTAATGATACCTTGTTTGTTTCTTCTTCTTCTTCTTCTTCTTCTTCTTCTTCTTCTTCTTCTTCTTCTTCTTCTTTTGCGTTCATCCGGAGACTTTTTTCGGACGTGATTGCGTTGTGCCTGTTTACAGCAGAATTGCGTTCTTGCGCCGTTAGGACGACACATCCGACTTCTGCGGGCATTTGTTGAGCGGGTTAACCTTCCCGGGGGTTTCTTAGGAGGTTTCCTTGTTTGTTTTAAAACAATAACTTGATGTGTGTTTTCTAATGCCTGATAATTCCTGTATCTTTCTATGCATAGAATTTGTGTCTTCTAGTTATTCTTCAATATTCTTGCACTGTTAATTTAGCCATACTTCTTTCGTTGTCTTACATTTTAATACCATTAACTATGTATTTTGTATTATTCCTGTTGATTTTATTTACTTTTTCTTCTAATCACCATCAACTGTAAAATTTCCTCTACCGTCCATTTGTTCTTTGCCGTCCACTATATTTCTGGTATTAACTACTTTGATGTCCGTTTATATTTACTCTTTATCATTTGCCATTGTTCCTGTAAATTACCTGTTTTGTTTATATCATTGTACCTGTTCTGTACAATAATGGCTGTATATCACACATTTCCTGATTTAAATCAAGTATTGCCAAATCTAACTTTATTTTTCTCAGATTCCTCTATAATTTCTTCAGTTTTATTCTGAGTTTTCAAGTATTGTAATCTGCTCTTGTTTTTACAGTAAGCTGTTTCGAAATAATTTGTTCGGAAGTGTGTAATCAATTTAGGTAAGTACAGATCTACAAATTAACACAAAGACCACATTAAAAATAAATTCTAAGGCGTAGCTGCTGTTTTTCACCTTGTGTACCGGACATAGTTCACAGTTACTCCGTTATACAAGCTATCGGTATATACTGAGCCAATCCTGATGTATAGACGCTTGGAGAGAACAGCGATCGAGAGCAAGACAAGACTTTCCTAACGGGAAAGGGTTTTATGTTATGAAGGACACAGACAAGGCGATAGATTGGGCAAATAAAACAGCTCAAGGGACCACATGAGTCATTATTGCTTTCAAAATTACCAAGAGTCTGGAGAACGAACAACCACATCTCTTAGGAAGTGCAAACAACTAAAGGCAAATAATGTGGCATCTATGCTGCTAAACAAGACAGCTGATATACTAGCAATCTGTGACACCTACCGCTGTTTCACGTACGTTACAGGCGTTGTTAAGACCCTCTTCTCATCCCAACTCCCCTTATCACTCACAGCCAACTGATTTGATGGTTTACATCATCCTGTCGCATCCATCGTCAGGTGTGAGACGTAGATAAAAATAAATGTTTTGCATATCCTTTACAGGACATCGCTGTCAACATCAGCATCTTTCAGCTGTATGTTGATTTCTTGGCAAGATTACGCTCAGTAGTTTGCCATTGCTTTCTGAGCGGCCGGCTCAGTTATCCCGCAAGTCACCAGCGGGGGTCGAACCGCTCCCAGCTCTCGCCCTGCTACGAGACTCTGCGTGATAAACGGGATTACGGAGAAAGTGTTGTAACCCCTCGGCTAGAGAGACCGGCTGAGACGTAGATGGTAAAGTGGAATTAGGACCGTGTGGTCCTTCTGTGGAGAGAAGTTTACAGAGCGCGAGGGGATTCAATGGAAGAATTAAGACACGCTGAGCAAAAAAAGGAGTCTGGTGTATGACGCAGTATGCTTTCAAGTCTTCGAGCATAGTAATGGAGGTGGAGGCTGTAACGATGGCTTTACGGTGGTTGTATAATAGTACAGGACAACATTTCGTGTTTGAGACAGACCAGCAAAGCATGCTACTAAAATAGAAACTGGGATGTTCCGCGTGGACTGGCTTGCATGGCTCGAACAACGAAGGTTGAGAGTACAGCCTGGAATGTCTGTCTGCCTAGTGCATGCGGGAGTGCGAGGAAGGCAATAAAATGCTGTCTGTTGGGCGGTGAGCTATTTATGACAAGGCTGATATGGAGAAGGAACCTGGGAACGACTGGAAAAAGTGCAGCAACATATACAGTAGAAGGTGAAGAGGCCTGGAGGATACAAACTAGTAGAGGGAAACGAAGGCGGAGGTTCTTTCAGACTGCCACTGGTACCACCAGAATCAGGACTCTACGCTGCTTATTGAAGATGGAGACGGAGCACTGTGAGAATGTCCCGAGTGCAGTGATGTTGATTTATGAATACATATTTCACATGTGTCATGTTTAGATGGTAATAGTTATTAGTTCATTTGTTTTTACTTGTGCTCAAATATCATGCCAAACAGACCACCTAACACTTGCGACTCTTCCATTTTAGATGTCTCGTTTCCCTTATGGAGATGTCCAGGCTGGCAAATGGTTTCAACAAGTGATAGTCAGACCAGGAGATGCAGAACCAGGAGGCCGTCCTGTAAAGAAGCGTGTAAAGATGGTAAACTTTCTTAGAAGCTCGAATTCTCTGATATCATTCGAGGCAGAGATCAAAGTACTCGAGAATACAAATGACGATGAAGAGGTCTACTACCACAGCACAACATCTGATCACGCTGTCAACATCCTCACGTGCGGCATTGATTTGACAAGATCAAGAGCAAGACAAGACTTTTCTAACGGGGAAGGCTTTTATGTTATGAGGAACATAGACAAGGCGATAGAGTGGGCAAACAAAAGGGCTCAGGAGACCACAGGAGCCATTATTGCCTTCAAAGTTAGCAAGACTTTAGAGAATGAAAAACCACATATTGTTTTGAAAGTGCAAACAACTAAAGACTTACAGGAATGGAGGCATGTAGTTTCTTGTTATCGGAGTGGTGAAAATAATGTAGACAACGTAATTTTACAGCACAACGTGAAATTTATTACAGGACCTGTTAGTAAATGGAATGGCACCCCGCACAACTTCAACCAGACTTGCATACGCGATACGGATTACGCCAAAAGATACGGTAGTCTTCAAAATATATTATTGGTAATTTTCATCGGGTAAATTTGTTTTATAATGAAACAAGGACTATACTGATACAATATCTGGGTTATAACTGAGTTGTTCAGTATCTGTTATTCTTGCACATTGTATAAGTAGTAGCAGAGAGTGCTAAGAAAGAACTCTCATTGAATATCAAGAAAAATATAACAGTTGTGATATCAAAGGAAAATGTGACACCAAAATGTGAAATGGAAATAGAAGGTAATATGTGTTAACCATGTGGATAATATTTAATACCTAGTGGCAATTATAACATCAGATGGAAAATGAACAGCAGAGATTAAGAACATAATTGGGCAAGCAAACACTGTATTTCAGAAAATTAAAAGTACAGTATCTTATGCAATAAGTCAATATAATTGAATGCAAGAAAAAGAGTGCTGAAATGCTACATAGAATCTATTTTGTCATCATCATCATCATCATCATCTTCCACTTCTGCCGTCAAGCGTCGTGGGGAGGAATAATTTGCGTTCCAGCGCCCGGTGGACGGCACTGGATAGTGTCATTCCGTGTGGTTGTACAATGTCTCTGATGTCGTCAATCCATTTTCTTCTTGGACGTCCTCGTGGTCTCGTCGCAGATGATCTTTGATGTAAGGCCAGTGATGGTAGTTGCTGATGTTGCATTCTAACGACATGGCCAAACCACTTGATCTTTGTTGTAAATTATGGAATTTACATGAACAAATTAGGAAGAACTTGGAAGAAGCAGTGATGTGGTTCATGAGACGAATGCTGCATGTTCCTTGAACTACCAAAGTAACTAAAAACGATTGCCTGAAAGAGGCTAATGAAACGAAAACATTATACACAACAATAAGAAAGACAAACGGCTGTCTCTGGTCATGTGGTGAGAAGTGAAGCATTGGAGAACATCGTGACAACTGGAAAGATCAAGGGTAAGAGAACGAACGAACGGACGAACGAACGAACATTATTTTCAAAGGGTCACAAATGTGACACGTAGGCCCGTCTTACATTCGGCCCATCCAACAAATCATCCTTCTTACATCATTTAACTTTTTTGCTTGTTACATTCACATAGGAAAAAAAAACATTGTCAAATGAATGTTGTGAGTATAAACAATGCATATTACCATGTTATGAGACAGACAGGCAACCAGACACACATACACAGTGCGTGCATAAACACATACATACATATCTGCATATAAACTTACATCAGTTAGGCAAACTCTCTGCACCTACTTAATAAATCACAAATACACACCCCCTCGCATACACATATACTCACTCACAATCACAAACTCACTAACCAAAGTTTACTGGTACATACATACATACTCACTGTCTCTTTCTAATCTCTCTCTCCCCCCCCCCCCCCCCCCTCACGCCAAGAATGAATGAGTGGATGACATAGTTACATAGTGTGACATGTGCGTGTATGTGAGGAAGTGTGTGTGACTGTGTGGATGTACGACTGTGTGAGTAAATGTGTATTTTCGTGTGTGAAAGAGTATATGTGTTGACTAAGTGAGTATGAGGAGTGTATGTGTGTACTTTACTATTATATATATATATACATATATATATATATATATATATATATATATATATATATATATATATATATATATATATATATATATATATATATATAATATATACATACACACACACACAAACTCCCACAATTTTGGACACATACATTGAGAAATGTCATGAGCATCCACACAAAATTTGAAAACAAAATGCACATATACACTGTGTAAAGTATGTTAATCCAATTCAATAATACAATATTACCTAAAACAGATACGAACATGATGAAGTTGTAATATTGTACCTGTGAAAATCAAGTGACAGTAATATGAAAGATAAGGGTAGACAATAAATATGGAATAGCATGTGGCATATATACGTTCAACTCTCTTTTCTCACGCACACTCACTCACACACACACCCACTGACACAGACACCCGCATAACCCCCACCCGATCCCACCCACCAAAACAAACGCTCACCCATCCACAAACAAACATCCACTCACCCCCACTCATCCTACACCCACCAACATTCTCACACCCACCAAAACACCCACACAATCACACACACCCATACCGACACACATCCACGCACAGAGACACACCTACCCACCAGCACACACACACGCAGCCTTACCCACAAAAACCCACCCACACAAACACACCTATTCTCACCTACACACACACACACGCGTTCAGCTCTTTTCTCATTCATACTTAACACTCACTCACACACACACACACCCACCCAAACACCCCACCCACCCAGCCACCCTTACCAACCCCTCCCACCCACCTTTACCCACATCCATCTACCCACCCACACTCACACACCCACCTCCCAACCCAGGCCCCAACACACCTACACTCACCCATGCCCACACCCACCAACCCACGTCCACCAACATACACACCCCCACTCACATGTGAAAAAATGATGATACACAAAGATGTGGAATAGCATGTGGCATATATATATGTTCATCTCTCTTTTCTCACTCACAGTCACTTACACCCAGCAACCCACCCACACAGACACACCCACATTTACACCCACTCCATCCCACCTACATCCACCCACACAGTAAAACCCACACTGACATACACCCACCCAAACCCACATACATCTACACCTACACCTACCAATACACTCATCAACACACCCACACCCACTCACACCCAAATAAACACACAAGCTCACACACCCTCACATCCTACCCCACGCCACTACGCGCCTATCCACACTCACCCTTTCATCCACACACCTAACCACACAGACAGTTCTACACACACCCAAATTCACGTTCAACTCTCTTTTTTAACTAACTTACACACACACCCACACTCACCCATCCTTACCCACACACACTCAGACACACTTTAAACTCTTGTTTCTCACTCAAACCCACACACACACACCGAAACCCACCCACCCCTACACTTACCCACACCCACCCACAAACACACCCCACAAACAGCCACTCATCTACATCCACACCCACTCACACCCACCCACACACACAGACACACCCACTTGCCTACGCAGACACGTTCAACTTTTTTCACTCACACACCAAGTAAACAACACACTCATCTGCCCATCCTACTTCACCCACACACCCATCCCCACTACCAACCCCCACCCACATACACAAGGCACGTTAAACTCTCTATTATCACTCAGACACTCACTCACAACCCACACATACTCACCCCATCCCACACACATATATTCACCCACCCCACCCACAACCACCCCACAACCTTATCCACCCAGCTACACACCCACTCACACATGCATTTCCAACCCATAAACACACCTACACCATCCCCACACACACCTACACACAAACAACACCCATAACATCCCACATCCCACCCAACGTTTTAATACTGTACATGTGAAATTCAGGATAATATGAAAGGTGAGGGTGTACAAACAATATAGAACAACACGTGGCATATATACGTTCATCTGTCTTTTCTCACTCACACACCCACCCACCCAATTCCACATTCAATACACCCACACATACACCCACCCACACACCAACCCCACACACATCCTTACCCGCCCAGTCACACACTACACCCACCTACACAAACACACTAACAGCCACCACACACATCCACACACACACATTCAAATCTATTTTCTCACCTACACTTAAACACACCTACCCACACAATCACCCATCCATCCCCACTACCCACCTGGACAGTCTCCCCCACACCCCACACCCATCACTGAACTATCCACCTCGCATTATTTTTACAATGTACATATCTTATAATATTGTCAGCGGAAATTTAAAAAATGGTAATCTTCTTCTTCTTCAGCGTTCCGAGCCATTGAGGTTCTTTGCTGCAGATACAATCCGTCTCCATTCGTCTCTCTGGTGGACCTTCTCTTGCCAGTCGTTGATTCCAAGTGCTTGTAGGTCTGTATATGTATTATCTCTCCACCGCCTTCTTGGTCTACCTCGGGGTCTACGATCATTTATTTTCTGAGTGTAAGCGAGTTTTGATTCCCTATTATCTTCCATTCTTTCTATATGCCCCAGCCTTTGTAGTCTATTAGCCTTCATGATACCAGTGATTAGCGGGGACTTAAACAGATCATAAATGTCTTTGTTACTTCTTCTTTTCCACTCTCCACTTTGTGTATCCCTAATTGGTCCAAAGATGCGTCTTAAAATTTTGTTCTCAAAGGTTTGTAACAAGGCTTCGTCTCCTTTCGTTGTACTCCAGGTTTCAGAGCCATACAGCACAACTGGTCTGATCAGTGTTTTGTATATTGTGATTTTGGTGTTACGAGATAGCGCCTTTGATTTTAGTAGATGTTGTAGTGCATAGTATATCTTATTTCCAGAGTTGATTCTAGTTTGTATTTCTTCCCTTATGATGTTGGAGCAGTTGAAGATTGTACCCAGGTATTTGTATGTTTCCGTTCTTTTAATGGTCATATTATCTATTTGTATGTGGCCAGAGTTTTTAGCCATTCCGTCTCTTGAAATTACCATATATTCTGTCTTATCTTGGTTGATAACCAGCCCCATCTGTTGGGCTTTTTCCTTTAAGTGGGTCAATATTTCCAATGTCTTTTGTTCACTTTGCCCTATAATATCTATATCATCTGCATAACCAAGCAGCTTGGATGTTCCTCCAATATCACATTCCTCCTTTACCTTCCTTACAACTTTCTCTAGAGCCAGATTGAAGAGTAGCGGCGATAGTGCATCACCCTGTTTCAAGCCAGATGTTATTTGGAAGGGGTCTGATTTCCTGCCTTTATATGTTACTATATTATAAGTATCTTCCATGCATAGTCTGGTCATGTTGATTAACTTCCTTGGTATTCCAAATTCCTGCATAGCATTCCATAGACTATTCCTATGGACACTATCATAAGCCTTTTTAAAATCCACAAAAATGTTATGGAGATCTCTTTTATATTCCCAATTTTTCTCGGCTATTTGTCGTAAGATAAATATCTGATCTATTGTTGATCTGTTTTGTCTAAAACCCGCCTGGTAGTCACCTAATATGTCTTCTGAATATGGTTTTAGTCTATTTAGTAATACTGCGGATAGTATCTTATAGCTTGTGGACAGTAGTGATATTCCTCTATAATTTCCACATTGGAACTTGTCTCCTTTCTTAAAGATAGGTATCAATAATGACTCTTTCCAGTCATGGGGTAATTCTTCTGTCCTCCAGATTTTTATTATTAGTTCGTATAGCTTTAGATGTAATGCATGGCCACCTGCCTTTATAAATTCAGCAGCAATTCCATCAGTCCCAGTTGCCTTATTGTTTTTAAGTCGTGTGATTACATATAGGATTTCTTCAAATGTAGGTTCTTCAATTTGTGGTTCGCATGTTAGAACCTCTTCCTGTGGGAAAATGTTACTTGGAGCTTCACAATTTAGTAATTCAACAAAATATTCTTTCCATGTGTTGCACATTTCCTCATTGGTATTTATCATATTCCCATTTTTGTCTTTTAAACCATATGTGTTTTGTTGGTGCCCTCGTTTCATTGACTTCAGTTCTTTAAAAAATTTCTGGATTCATTTTTCTGGTGATTAGTTTCCATATCTTTGATTATATTACTCATATATTCTCGCTTCTGCTGTCGGACTATTTTTGTAGCCTCTTTACATTCATTTCTATAATGCTCTTCCTTTTGGATGTTGTTGATGTCATTTAACCATAAATGTCTGGCATTCTTTTTCCTAATGACTGCTTCTTCACATTTTTGATTGAACCATCTGTTCTTTCTATGCGTGGTTAACACACCGAGACATTCTTCTGCGGTAGATTGAATTGTATTCTTGATGTTCAACCAAGTTTGGTCAACGCTTTCCTCCAAAGGGTTTTGCAGAGTTTCAAGTTTACATTTTATTTCATCTGTAAATTTCTCTTTGACTGTAATTTCTTGTAGTTTTTCTCTGTTATATGTTGGGTGTAATCTTTGTAATTTAGTATAGAAAGCTCTCTTAAGTTTTATTTTAAATTTTGCTCCAACGAGGAAGTGGTCACTGTGGCACTCAGCTCCTCTATAACTTCTAACTTGCTGTATGTTTGATGCATTTCTGTTGTTAATTAAAATGTGATCTATTTGATTATAGGTTCTCTTGTCACATGATTTCCAAGTTTGTTTGTGTATATCCTTTCTTTGTAGTCTGGTACTGCTAATCTGCAGTCCTTTGGCTTCTGCCAGGTTGATGACTCTCCATCCATTATCATTTGAAGTTGTATGTAGGCTTTCCATACCGGCCACTTTTTTATTAGTTTGCTCTCTACCTATTTTTGCATTGAAGTCTCCCAGCACAATCAGGATGTCCTGTTTGGGGGTTTCTTCTATGACATCTTCCAGATCATTATAAAAGTCTTCTTTAATATCATCTTCTTTCTCTTCAGTAGGTGCATGTACATTAATCATCGTTATATTTTTCCATTTACCTTTTATTCGTAATTTACTAATCCTGTCATTAACAGCTTTAAAGTTTAAAACGTTCCCCCATAAATCTTTTTTGATGACAAATCCTGTTCCTAATTCATGTTTATTTTGGGTGTTTCCTCCATATATTATAATCATTCCATTTTGCTCTAAAGTACCCTCTCCTGGCCACCTTATTTCTTGAATTGCTGTTATATCCATTTGATATTCAACCAGCTCCCGGGTTAGTTCTTCGGCCGCTCCAGCTCGATATAGTGTCCGTACATTCCATGTTCCAAATCTCAAAAGTCCTTTAACGTTCCAAGGTCGTTGTCCAGATAAGTCAGTCCGATATCGAGGCTCATGTATCTGTTTCGTAACAAAAAAGGTTTTTTACAAAGGTGGGGATGTTAACCCCACGCTTCAACCCCCAACCTGGAGGACCAGGGTGTTTCTCTTTGTCTGTTCTCTACCCTTTGACCTGTCCGGCTTGGGAGGCCCTGCTGGTAGCTACGCTACCGCCGGCATAGCTCTCAGGGTCATTGAGAAACTCAAGCTTCCCCACCACGACAAGGTGAAAACACCATCGGGGGAGAAAAAAAATGGTAATTAAAAAGGTTAAAAAAATGGTAATGAAAAAAAAAAAAATTGTACCAGGAGGTGACTTGTGGGGGAATATAGTCGGTATGGAGTAAGTAATGAAAGTGTTTTTGGATGAATGTGTAAGGACTCATTGGAGTTTTCAGATATGTTGGAAGGTCATTCCATAAGTGAGCAAAAGAATACGCAAAACATGGTTTGTATAACACCATTCTAGGCTTTGGAACATATAATAAATTCAAGCGCTTGCTGTTCATTTGCATAAGATTGAATCAACAGTTGAAGATACTCTGGGGTATTTTGAGACGTTATTTATACACTAATTTGGCTTTGTTAAAATGGAAGCGCTTTCGAAATTGTAGAAGCCTTTGATAACTATATAGATTATTACTTTCAACGTGCTTTGTGCCAGAGACTAGACGTAAAGCGCGGTTTTGAAGAGAACACCGTCATTTGATATTAGATGAAATTAGATTAACCATCCCTGACCGTGGAACAATAATCGAGATGTGATTGGATATAGGATGTATAGAATATTTTCCCGTGCTTTCGCCAGGAAGTGTTGAAATATAGCAAGTTGGTAAACTTGTTGTGCTATTTTCTTGGTAAGAACGTGAACATGAGAGCTCCAATTTAAATGTCTGTCAATTAAAAGTCATAATGTTTTATGTTCATTTATATTAACTTTAGGTAACGTGTCCATACGGAGTTCGATCGGTGCCCCAGAGATGTAGTTTTTGCATGCGGTTTTTATTGCTCCATGTAGTAAGATTATCATGTTCTTTTTGTAAAGAACTTTCAAATTCACTACGGTTCTCTTGACTAGAATATATAGTACAATCGTCTGCAAATAGATCGCACGTAGCATTGATAAATACAGGAAGATTGTTAATATAAACTGCAAAAAACAGCGGGCCTAGTATTGAGCCCTGATGCACCCCAATATTAAGCTGTGTGGGTCTTGATAGACGATTGTTGAAGGACTTGTTGTCTGTCGGATAAAAATGTCATAATTATTTACACCATAATAGAACTAATCTTCATTTTCTTTTCAATTTACTAATTAAAATATCGTGATCTACCATATCATTAAAGATAGTAAATGTTGAGGTGGTCATTATGTAGACCATCATTATTGATCCACTGATTGTGATTGGCGAACATTACTTAATGAAAAGATAATGTCGCTTGAGGTACTTTATTTAGTGGTAGGTAAGGCTATTACATGGGGTAGGATAATGTGTCTGCTGGAATGATATCGAAAAAGCTTGTTGCAGGGCTGCAGGATTGTAATGCATGCGATGCTAAAGTTGACGGTTCCAGTGATAGGAGTGTGGCTTGCTGTCCAAAGAAAGACGACTGCTATGAGTATCACTGGTAGTGCCTACACTGGAAGCAGTCATCTGGGGCACAGCACCATTGTCTAACAGTGTCTCCTTTGACTTGATAAGGTGAGATTGCAGGCTAAGACTGCATACTAAGGGGAGACTGGGGAGAGAGGCATAGGCAGACTAAGAGAAATAATGCTGGATGGAGAGTGGCAGTACCATGAATTAATATCATCAGCAGAGTTAATCCAAAACACCAAAAAACCGAGAAATGTGGAGAGATATGAACGTCTACGCCAGCTGGCAGGGCACTTGATGATGATGGTGGGGATATATATATATATATATATATATATATATATATATATATATATATATATATATATATATATATATATATATATATACATACACACACACCCTCACCATCATTGCTTATGGCACTGGTTTTTTTTTTTTTTTTTTTTTTAGAAATTACGATATACACAGTATTCCTTTTGTGACGATGTGTGGGGTTATACTTTGCTATTTATGCCTGACATATTCTTGTTACTTTTTCTGTTGTATTTACATTGTTTTAGCAACTAACTTATAATTACCAGTGTATTACCTTGTATGCGTGGTCCTCTACAAAGGATTATATAAAGGAATAAGTTCTGCAAATGGCCTGCTACATGATGCTTGGAGCGGGAGAGAGGTGGCAATGCTGAAATACACAGGCTGTTATAAGTGACTTCACTATGTATGATGGTAGCGGGTGAGAAGTGGCAATGCTGAAATACGCAAGCTGTTATAAGTGACTGTAATGGTATTCCCTTGGGGTGAGGGGAGGATACTATCACACCTTAATAACGGGATAGAGGCACTCTGGGATACGATCAATCTCAGTCTACAGACCCCACCAGCCCTTGGATTCCTGGCTCTCTCACTATCAACCGCGGGACTATACCCCTTTCACCTCGCATCCAGAACATATGACACACCTCTGGTATCTACACATACTTACTAGATGGTATAATGTACAAGATGAATGACAACAATGAATATGTCCATGAGAGAATCCTGGCAACCGCCAGGCGATAGAAGATATGGCTATCTGGATTAACCTCAGGCTGTCTTACTCATCACGGTACACAGAGCACGATACCACATGGCTAAAGAGGTCACTCATCTTCTCACTCAGCGTCGAGCGTCTCTGGCTAGGTGTAGACTCAGCTGGACTGACTATCGGGTAGAGATGGTGACTCCGAGTTGCTTGGGTACGTGATGATGTCTGAATAACATTTCTGTAGAAGTACCTGAGGCCAATCAACTAAAAGTTCACTGGTAAGGCTGGTGCTAAATAACTGTCCGTGGAAGCCACTGTATAACACAATTCAAGTTCACAGAAATAGCTGGTGACCTCTGTAGTTATCAAGATTCCGATCACCAGTCCTATAAGCCCTTGGAGTTGGCAAAAGTCACGGGCTATGATCCAGTAGCCCCATTCACTCACATTAAAGATCGGTAGTCGGTGACCCTGTAGCTAATGTCACCAGATTTCTTATCGTGAAGTGTCAGACCTTTCCTGAAACACAAGGCCATCTTGATGTAAAAGGTGATGTAGTTCTACCCTAATAGTTGGGCTGGTGGGTCACAATGTCAGACTGTTCACATACACGACGACAATATACTCGCCCGTGCGTAGACCTCATAATACCAGGGGGACTGACGGAAGATCAACTTAGACCGACGACTGGGACTGGACTGTGGCATAGTTGAGACTTCGCTGCGAGTCACCTCACGTCACGCAGGTAAGCTAGCAATGCTACCACCGTCACCAAGTCATCTCTCTCTGGTCCCGTCCCTTATGTCTCTCACAAGGTAGAACCTTAGTTTGTGAAAGCTGGCTGAATTGAGGAGCCATCATCCTGCTTCGAGATTGTATATCGGCTTTCTTCAACAAGGCAAAAGACCTCGGCCTCCTCTTTCCCAAGTTTAAGTGAAAAAACCAGCGCACAGCACTTCACAACCGTTCACTGTCCCGGTCAGCCCACAAGTCCCCGTCTTTGTGGTGATATCTTCCACTACGCATGTGTGACCGGAACACGTTGGGGTGAGCGTCACTTAGCCGAATCGTCCAGAAGCCAAGGGCCACCAATCGCCCTCAGGTGGAGTAAGATAATATCTCGATTATCTCGCTTAGACTAGGTCAGCTGTTCTAGGCTGAGGGAACGAGAAAACGGGGCTTTCGGGAGCTTTACCAGATGAATTCCTCTCAGCAATTTCATGACATAAGAGAGTTGACCGCGTCGAGTGCCTTCTGCTAGAGGTTCGATTCTAGTAACTCCGCGCTTCATCTGGACTAGATGCCTAGACAAATGTCAGCCCCAACATTTTCCTTATGTATTCCACCGTAAAGGTGTAGGGCTGAAGCAACAACGACCCACACATCAAGCATGCGCTGAGCTTATGGGAGGTTGCCACAAATGTCAAAGAGTGATGGACTGAAAGTACCCGAAAGAGTACATCCTCCCATACCAGTGTTGCTGTGACTTTTACGAACCCCAGACTTGCAACCGACACTAGTGGTCGCACGTCGAGCGGTTACGTTCGGCCGGCCCAAATTCCGACCCGCGTACGAGACAGGTCGCATTACAGACGGATCTTCTCATCCCGACTGTAACCGTGTCGTCACTACCGCTCGGTTTCCCTACGCTACGTTCCTTGTGATCAACGGTATCGTCCTCGATGGACCGTGTCGTCTTCCAGACCCCTCGGTACCGTGGCTTCCCTAGCCATCTCTTTCGACAGTGAGGTTGGTCAGTCAGTGATCGAACGAAATTTCGGGCCGCACGAGCTTTTCCCGACGCTACCCATCCCTTCCGAACTAGGTTACTAGGGAATCCTTCCCTCTGGTCTTTTTCCCGATGTGTGATTGTCCTCCTATCACTGGGTGGAAAATCGGACGTAGCCCGTAGTTCCCATAGTCCTCTCTATGTAGTACTGGGTCTGCTTGGTCCCCGTCTGGACCCGTAACCGTGTTCGCAGTGACTGCCATCGCCAACAGGTGTGGAGAACTTTCACCGGACCTCTCCTCGGATTTCCGTTGGATATTGGCATGGAAAATCCTCAGAATTCCCCCGATCCGGATCTCGTAGTTGGACTTGGACACTACCCTTACCACGGGAAAAGGTCCTTGCCATCCTACCTCGAGCATTTTGGTCCCTCCCGTCCCCACAATAATACTCACTCTCCCACCTTAAGAGCTAATCTAGTCTTAGTCCGATTTTTTGGGTGCAGCCTTCTCACACTCTGGGCAAGACTTTACTAACCGGCGTACATCGCCAGTCATTCCTGGCCAGTAATAATGACCGGAAATCTGCTGCAGCGTTGCTCTTACACCCATATGTCCCCTCCCGGATAGATAACTACCGGATATGGTGTGTCCTCTCTGAAGAATTTGGAGACGGTAGTCTTGCGGGACCACCAACTGCCCATGCAGTTCATCTCCCCGTCCGGCTCTCCGGTAGAGCAGCCGATTCTTCAGATAGTACTGCCCCCGTGTCGGTGGGTCACCACTTCTCTGCAGCTTCTTATATCAAGGACGCAAAGTGGTGACCTCGCTCTGGGCAGTGCACAATTCCTCTAGCAAGGGGTTAGAGCTTATTGCGTCTGTCTCCTCTTTCTTCCCTTGGGATCCAGTCGGTAATGTCCCTAGGTAGGTGGGTTGTTTAGGCACACCCAGGAAAACGTATTTACAACCAAGGATCACGGGATATAGGGGATCGAGCAATACAGCTGCTGGAATGATGCCCATGACGTACCTAGATCTAATCTCCACCTTGGCGATTGGTAGCGTCATGGCAACAGCACTCTTCATAGCAGGCTGTAACTCGATGCTCTCCCCAGTGAGTTGTTCTGGGTGTACCAGACTGGCTGCAATGACGGCTTCTCCGTCTAGGCCAGTGTCATAGAGACACTCAACCTGATGTTCGTTTACTTCGTTCAGTTCGACCAAAAGTGGCCTCTCTTGGTCCAGAGTCTCTTCGACGACCTCGACCTTTTCGGTGCAACTTCCTATGGAGCCACTAGGCAGGCCGTGAAGCGAGAGCTCTTAGCCTTCGATTTGCAGTCCTTCGTATTGTGAGAGGGCGACTGGAAAACCGAACACCACTTCTTATACCAACTCCGGTTCGGTGGAGAGTTAGGTGGGCTCTTGCTCCTATCCTTCGACTTCTCTGGACAATTATCACAGGATTTCTCATAAGGGTCTACATTCTTTGGTTGTGAGTTTTTCAGTTTCTTTTTGTCAGCCTTGTCCTGACCCTTACTTATTGGGGAACATGTTTCCCCACTATCTCCATGCACCTCGACGAATCGTTCCGCAAGCTTGGCTACTACCGCTAATCTTTCCGACCCTAGTTCTCCCAAGAACTCCTTGAGCGGTTTCGACATATGCTTCCGCATCTGGTCGACGATCATCAGTTCTTCGAGACTGTCGTAATCATGTGCGAACTCGGCTAAATCCATCCATTTATGGAGGTAGGATCTTAGACGTTTGCCATACGCCGCAAATAACTTACCCGGCTCACGTTTCGCTGCTCGGAACTTCTTTCGGTAAATGTGCGACGACATCTCGAAACGTTTCAGTAGCGCGTCCTTCAACCCGTCATAATTATTCTCGTTTCCCACCGGTAAACGCAAGTATACCTCGTACGAGGTTCCGCGCAATCCTTGTGACAATTTAAGACACCACTTGTCTCGATCTAGACGCATGGCGACAGACATAACCTCGAACTTTTGTAAGAACTGGTCTATCTTTTCTTTATCTTCCCCAAAAATCGGTAAAGGAAACTTCATGGCATGGTAACCATGGCGACCTAAGGTAGGTGAACCAGGGAGTGAACCCATGAGTGTCCATGAGAGAATCCTGGCAACCGCCAGGCGATAGAAGATATGGCTATCTGCATTAACCTCAGGCCGTATTACTCATCACTGTACACAGAGCACGGTACCACATGGCTAAAGATGTCACTCATCTTCTCACTCAGCGTCGAGCGTCTCTGGCTAGGTGTAGACTCAGCCAGACTGATTATCAGGTAGAGGTGGTGACTCCGAGGTGATTGGGTACGTGATGACGTCTTAATAACAATTCTGTAGAAGTACCTGAGGCCAATCAACTAAAAGTTTACTGGTAAGGATGGTACTAAATAACTGTCCGCGGAAGTCACCGTATAACACAGTTCAAGTTCACAGAAATAGGTGGTGACCCCTGTAGTTATCAAGATTCCGATCACCAGTCCTATAAGCACTTTGAGTTGGCAAAAGTCAAGGGCTATGATCTAGTAGCCCCTATCACCCACATTAAAGAGCGGTAGCCGGTGACCCTGTAGCTAATGTCACCAGACCTCATATCATGAAGTGTCAGACCGTTCCTGAAACACCCGGCCATCCTGACGTAAAGGGTGATGTAGTTCTACCCTAATAAATGGGCTAGTGGGTCACAATGTCAGACTGTTCACATACATGACGACAATATACTCGCCCGTGCGTAGACCTCATAATACCAGGTGGACTGACGGAAGATCAACTTAGACCGACGACTGGGACTGGACTGTGGCGTTTTTGAAACTTCGCTGCGACGTGGTGCTGTGTAGAAGCGTCACCTCACGTCACACAAGTAAGTTAGCAATGCTTCCACCGTCACAAAGTCATCTCTCCCTGGTCCCGTCCCTTAGGACTTTCACAAGTGAGAATCTTAGTTTGTGAAAGCTGGCTGAATTGAGGAGCCATCATCCTACTTCGGAATTGTATGTCGGCTTTCTTCGAAAAGGCAAAAGACATCGGCCACCTCTCTCCCAAGTTTAGCGAAAAACACAGCGCATAGCACTTCACAACCGTTCACTGTATCGGTCAGCCCACAACTGCCCGTCTTTGTGATGAGATCTTCCACTACTCATGTTTGACTTGAACACGTGGGTTGAGCGTCACTCAGACGAATTGTCCAGAAACCAAGGGCCACCATTCGTCCTCAGGTGGAGTAAGATAATACCTCGATTATCTCGCTTAGACTTGGTCAGCTTTTCAGAGAGAACAAGGCTTTCGGGAGCTTTACCTGATGAGCTCCTCTCAGCAAATTCATGACAGTTACCCCACCATATATGATGGTAATGGGTGAGAGGTGGCAATGCTAAAATACACAGGCTGTTATCAGTGACACCACTATAGATGCTAGTAGCGAGTGAGAGGTGGCAATGCTAAAATACACACGCTGTTGTAAGCGACACCAGCATGTGTGCTAGGTAGGCTTGTGTGGGAGTCAATTGTAATTATTGTGGATAACGTTTGTTAGACCAAATGGAATAAGAGGAAAGGCCAACCATGTAAACGATGGACGGAGGGAACTGCAGAGTCCATGGGAATATCGAACGAACGAACGAACGACCGAAAATCTTCATTTTCAAAGGGTTAAGAATTGGGCACGCAGGCCCGTCTGACATTCTGCCCTTCTTCTCTATTTCCTCTCATACATTCTTTCATTCAACATCTCTTATGAAGCAATTCTTTGACAACAAAAGAACAATAAGCATTAAAACGCATGAAAAATAATCAATAATACATGACTCATTGAGGCAATGTTTAACATGGGCATCATGAATACCCAAGGTGGGTGTAACGTGCCATACACATGGGAATGTTGTCGTTCGAGATAATTTACCATTATTATTGTCTTTGTTGCTGTTTTTTTTTTAAAGAGGGCATTTAGTCTGTCCTGAGGTAGTGTTCAAACAGGTTGCGACTGTATGTATAATGATTGGTGGTATGTTTGATTTATTGTGGAAGATTGTTCCACAACTGAGTGTCAGAGTATGCTAAGCTTGTTTAAAATAAGTCTATCCTAGGTTTAGGGACATGGAGTATATTTAGTTGTTCGCTATGTCTTGCATTATATTTAAACAATGACCAAAGTTAGCTTGGGTCATTTTGAAATAGGATTTTGTGAATTAGTTTAGCCTTATTAAAAAGTAGCCGTTTGTGGAGTGGCAGTAACTGAAGACGTTAATGTAGGTTAGAATTGTCTGTAAGCTTATCAACATTGATTAGACGCACTGCCCTTTTCTGGAGTAAATAAAGGCGTTTTGTTATTGATTTGGAGCATCCATCCCAGTTTGTAGAGCAATAATCAATATGTGTTTGTATGTGGGAAGTATAGAATATCTTTCTTGTGTTTTCGTCAAGGAAATATTTAATTTTGGCAAGTTGGTATATTTTTGTTTGCTATTTGTTTAACTAGAGCATGAACATGGGAATTGAAGGATAGATTTTGATCTATGATAAGACCCAGTGCCCTGTGCTCGGTTACACTTTATATAGGCGTGCTACCAATGTGCAGCTGAAGAGTTCTCTGCGATCTTAGAGTGTGAAGTCTTTGCCTGGTTCCTATTAACATAGAGTTTGTTTTAGAAATGTTAATTTGCATGCGGTTTGCATGACTCCAGTTAACTACACTATTTATTTCCTGTTGCAAGGATAATTTTAGCACATTACGAATATCAGCGTTTGTATATACTGTGCAGTCGTCTGCAAATAGACCGCAGGACGATGCCAGATATAAGGGAAGATGATTTATATAAATGGCAAATAACAAAGGGCCAAGTATAGACCAATGTTTTACTCCAGCATTAATGGTAATGGCTCGGGATAGAGATTTATTGTGTAATACGACTTGTTTTCTTCTAATAAAAATGAGTTTATTAATGTCACTATATTAAAGCTTACTTTCATTGTATCTAGTTTTTTTTTAAATTATTATAGTATGATCTATCATATCGAATGCTTTTCTAAAGTCTATAAACAGTGTTCCACATAGAGTATTGGTGTTAATATTTTGATGCCAGTGTTCTATCATGTTTGTTAGGGCCGTATGACAGGAATATATTGGCCGAAATACTGACTGACTGTCAGCTATTAGTTTGTGGCGAACTAAGTGCTCTAGTGTTGTTTTGTGGATGTGCTTTTCTAGTGGTTTGGATAGTGAGGATAATATGGAAATTGGCCTATAATTACTCATGATACAATCGTCTAATGAACCAGATCGCCGGTGCAGCATAGCGAAGGATCCGATTACTGATTCCATCTAGTCCTGATGAGTTATTGTTTTTTAGGTTACTGAGATGAGTAATTACTTCAGTGGTCGCTATTAGCGGTATGTTTGTGTGAATGACTCCATAGCATTTGCTCTCACAGAATGATGATAATAAAGATATGTCATGAGGCACATCTGGTATTGCAGCCTTCATTTGGTTTATGTCAGACTGAGAGAAATTACTGAATTAATCACATGTAATCTGATTTGATGGTAACGATTGTGATGATTTGTGTTTGTTTTTCAAGGTATTAATTGCTTTCCATATATCTTTAGTGTTGGTTTTATCTATTATTAAGTTCTTAAAATAGTTTTTCTTTTCCTTTCGAATAACATATTGAACTTTGTTTCTCAGACTACAGTACATAGTTAGATCCCTATTTGTATTGCCCTGTCCCGTTCGTTATATATCGATACATAAAGCCCATGAGTGGGCACTCTCCCGCTGTGTATACTTCACCTCGACACCGCAAGGTATAATCGGAACCTGATGAGATGAGATCGTTTGTTATACTGGGATTGTGAACTGTCAACAACTCAACTGACAGGCATCATCGGGTACTTCTGGCACACCATACAAGAAAACTTGCAAGTCGTGTGCGAGGAAATTAAATGGTACATTTATTGCCGTTGGCTCGCTACAAGCAGTGAACAGTCGCTATTGAAACACACAACATACAGCCACAGTATTATCTATCACGAGCTGCTACCCCTATGCTAACTTTCTACACAAATAAACACAAATACCCATATCGCTACTCTAACGAGGTGAACACTACAAGTCCGTCCGGCCGTCTGCCAATCTTTTCATTCCTTCGTCACACACCACGGGGATTGACCTTCACCTTGGTGCGTGTTGCCTCACATGGCACGCTGATGGCAGACGTGGTACGTTGAGTGTATACTCAACTTCTCTGTGGCTACCACGAGGCGTGATGTTATCGTGATTAGAGTGCTAACTCTCTGAACACCGCCTGCGTGTCTCATGAGGGAATGGTCACCCAACTCTTATTACCTCATCTCCCATGCCCTTCCCTCGGGCACCGTATCCCCTCCTGGTCTCTTCATGATTGACTGCTCTTCCTGGCGAAGGGGATGCGGTCGAGTCTTTGACACACACCCACCCCTCCTGTGTTGCGTCATCAACTTTCACTCATTGGTTGTGACGCAAGAGGTTATAAAAAATTAGTGTCTCTAATTTTTGTCAAAGACTCTAGGTAACCTGGTTTTGGGTAAAGTAATAGACTTCTACTGACTATTGTCACAATGTAGCAAAACTTTACGTGGCTACTGGCAATCGCCACAAACTTGTCTGGTTGGCGTGAGCCCTCTTCTCACATGCTATATTATATTTATTAGAGGTATGTCTGAACCGGACCGTTGTCTTATAAGACCTGCCCTCACATAGTAAATTAACTTACTACCCATACAAAGTTGACTTTCTTAGGGTCAACCCATGAATTGCTTCATGTCCCCCATATAATATTTAACAACCATTATACAAGAGTGTGTGCGACAGGCTTTACCTACATCGCTTCCGCGTGTAAAGTTCTATTGCACTGTTAAGATAGTTCTTCGTTGTCTATTATGTCCCCTGACCCGAAGTTATCTCCCTTTGATCTACAAAAAGTGTATATGTTTGTTTTTCTGGTTGTTTGCGTGTTTGGATGTAATTAACTTACTAATCTAACTTCTAAACTATGTTTCTAAGTCCTATGTGTATGTATGTTAGCTTTTTAAGTGTCAAAATTTGGTTAAATGCGGCCACAAACAGGTATAACACTAATTCGTGACTTCATTCCCTTGTTATGACACTCAAAATACTGTAATCTAAGTTCTAAACTATTACCGACATACATTCACACTTCGACATTTTCACTAACGAAAACCAACACTAACACAGACAAATATTAAAATTCGAGCCAGGCAGCAGAAGAATTCGCTGACCAATCTCACTCTCTTCCGTCTATTTTCCATTCGCTCTCACTTTCACACTTCTGTCACACTGCTTTCACCCTTAATTCTGTCACACATCTATTATCCTTCCACACTAATTCTTCTGATTATTTAAAAACCTTGGAGTGACACTGTACAGGTTTGGCTCAGTTTGAGATGGTTGAGCCTCATGATGGTGCGAAAGTTGTTGCACGAGTCATGTATTTACAATATATTTACCTGGATGAGAAAGGGTTGATGGTTTGTCCCCTTGGTCTCATCATCCACTATATTACACTAACCTAGCACTCTACATTCTAACCTACTAATACTACTTCTATAAATAAATATATAATGTGTTAACTAAATTTTTGTCAGGTTAATTATATGATATGTTTATGTTAATCGTTATGTTTATCTAATCTAAGGGAAGTAATTTCACTATTTAAATGTAATGGATGTGATGTGAGTTATGTACCTTAATTACAAATTATGTAATTTTCTAAATACTATGCTAAATAATGTTTTTACATGTACAATGGAATTATATGAGTGATGTTCTTAATCTAAATGGTGTAAATGATGTATGTTCACTTATCTACTCTTTTTAATCTATTCTGATTTAAAATGATGATACTAATAAATGGTAATGTTTAATCGATGGTATGGTTTCATGAAGATAAACTAAACTAAACTGAAGGTAAATGAAATGTAATAATCTAAATGGTACTATTTTTATCATAAATTTAATTTAATTTATAATTAACTCTTGTTATATCTAAACTAATATTTTACGTTACAATTAAGTTAAGTAAATGGGTTAATTACTGTAATAACTATTCTATTAAAATAAATGAGAACTATTATATTTCCCTAACCTACATCTATTTTGTCATTATCTTAAAATATTATATTACATATCACATTAAGTTTATATACATGTTATTCAGTTTCCATAGGTTAGTAGTTGCCTTCATGTTTGTACATTGCTTGTATAGGCATAATATATCTACACACTTTGCCTGGGTATCTGAAATACTTTGCACAGTTATCATAATGTTCTATCGGTAGTGCACGTGTAGAGTTCGCTGGTGTCGTAGCTCAGCCTTTTCGTGTCTGTAATTAAGCACTGTTCTGACACTGTTTTCTGCGTTTCACACCAATGATACACCGGAATGGAGTTTAGTTGGAAACGATCTGTCCTTGTTCACCCGGTGATATTTACGTTCTGCAGCACAGTTCTTGCCTTAATGTCTACGGACACATGATAGTTCACTGTTCTTGGTACATGATTAAGCATATACTGTCGATGTATATGTACCCTATTTTACATAGAATAATATAATGTATTCATGTACTAACTATCACTCTACATTTATATGTGGGATTTCAGGTATTACTACCCCAGATGGTCTACTAAGGGTATCAGCCAGAATGTTCTCTTTACCCTTGATATGTTCTATACTAAATGTATAGTTTTGTAAAATAAGAGACCACCTGTATATCCGGTCATTTCGATGCACACCACTCTGGATGACCGTGTTGGGAGAATTGTCGGTCTGGACAATGAAGTGCACACCCGCCAGAAATCGATGGAGCCTCCTCACCGCATAGATGACGCTTAGGGCTTCCAACTCTGATATAGAATATCTGGACTCGGCAGGTGTGATCTTACGGCTCACGTCGCAAATCGGATGGAAGATGCCATCATAAAATTGGCCTAGTACTGCAGTGATGGAGATTCTGCTGGCATATGACCTAAGATAATAAATGAGCCTAGGATTAGGCAAGCGGAGGGATCTTATATTAATAAAAAGAATTTCAATTTTGACAATGCAGAAATTAATAATGCATCTTTGACATTTCATTTACAGAAGCTTTTAAGACATTCGAAAATATAATTGTAATTTCTGAGTAATTTATTAATCGCAAAAGGCTTCTGACCTGCTTCTATGTGGTAGGCATGGTCAGATTCATAATTTTTTTTTTTTTTGTAATGATTGTCAGTTTTAACTTGACATGGCCTTGTCAGATGACACCAAGAGATGTAAGATGACATGATCGCAAAAATTAAATTTCTTTGAGGCCTATTTCCACTTTGCTTGGTTTGACAGTGAGACCGAAGAGTCGCACTCTGTCAAAGGCATGTCTCAGTTTCAGTAAGTGTATTGTCCAGTCATCATTATTCGGATATATTCATGTGTATTCTGTCAGTTCTCTAAACGTATGCCCCTCGTCGGATTTGCAGTCTCGCTAACTCGTGTAGTTGCGCTCTGTATGTCTGTCGTCTGATCACTAGGTGTTGGTGCACTCTGTTCGTCTGTCACTACTTCTGTCTCTTGTCTTGAAAAGTGAGGTTTTCGCATGTTGACATGGAATATCTCTAAGTGTCTGTTTATCGACATTCCATCGTCAACATGTACCATGGTTATGTACCACTTTGAATGGTCCTTGCCATTTCGTTTGTATGGAAGTAGCCTAAATCTGTCTTGATCAAGTTCAAGATCACTTGTTTTCGCACCTTTGTTTGTGTGCTTGTGGTAGAACTGACCCTTCCTCTATCAAATGGCTTGGGTGCCAGTGTAGAGGGTTGTACTTCAGCTGTAGGATGTCCAACCTTAAACTTTCGTACTAATTGTTGACAGACATTACAAGCAAATACATTATGACAAAATAATTTTATATTATTGAAAAAACCTGGCCTGTTATTGTTGTATGCCAGATGACCAGCACACGGTGTTTTATGTGCATTCTTTAGCACCGTTAAACGGTGTTGTTCAGGTAACACCTGTTCATGGTTACCTGTAGTATGACATCTAGTTGAAATGCCATTCTTCAATCTAGAGAACACTGATGTATGTTTGGTGATTTTGGCTCTTTGTTTCATTAAGTTTAAATATGGAGACACATTAAGATCAGATTTCTGCTGGTGTATAAATTTCTGTGTGTTTGTGTCATCTGTGCTGGTTGGAAAAAGCATCAGTAGTGTCTCATCTTGTAATGGGTCATGATGTTTTGAAGTGTCAACTCTGGTTGTTGCCTTAGCTGCATTTAATTTCTCCCATGCAACTATTTCATCACTAGTACATTGTTTCAGTTGGGTAAGCACCCCAAAATTAAATCAGTACAAGGGTTGTCAAGTATTGCACAAGTAAAGGTACCCGAAAGAAAAGGAGTATGAATGTGGGCTTTTGCCAAAGGGTAGATCTCAACGTTACCCGAAAAGGTTCGGCATTTCCCAGTGTCACCTGTGTAATCACCCGGACTCACTAGTTCTTTTCGAAGACCAATAAGGGTGCTGCCACTATCCAGCAAACATTGGCATGGTACATTATTGACCATTGCATTGTGGAACACCAAATTGCCTCTGGAGGCTAGTGCCGCGTTTACATTCTCAGATGAGAACGGTACTGTATGTCCACACTTTAGTTTTCCGTCTGCATGGAACTGGTGACATCGTTCACAGCTGTCAAAGCTTAACATATCGTTTGCACCACACACATCTTCAGCTTGGTTGAAGGCAAGTCAACCTCATCTTCATTTTCAACCTCACACTCATCCTCACTACCACTATCTGAAGAGGTGTCAATCAAAATAGCATTGTTAGCTTTCATACGTTGGCGGCCAAGGCACTTATTAGAATAATGGCCATAGCAGGAACAAAAAAAAACATTTGATTGCCCGCCTGTATGCCGATCTTTTATTTTGTTGCTTCTTGATAACATTTTCAAGATGCGCCGGATAGTTCGGCGATTTGTCGCACATAGAATAAGTGTCATGCATCTGTTGACAATAAATACATTTTGACACTTTTCTGTCTTTCTGCTCATATTTCTGAAAAGGTTTTCTGTTGCTCTGATAGTTTTTGGGTTGGTCTTTCACAAATGAAACTATTTCAGAGTCACTTGAGGTCTTAAAGATCTCTCTGTTAAAAGAAAAATATGCTGAGCCTTTTTTTTTCGAACTGCTCGATGTTCTCAATGTCTGACTGCTGCAAAAACTTAGCAAAAGGAGAAGGTATAGTAGATATAACCTTGTCCATAGCTATTAGGTTTTTTAATCTATCAAAGTCTTTACCTATGTTAGCTGCATTAAGCCACCTGTTTAGTACACTCTGCACATTTGAAAAATAATCTATAAAAGTTTCACTAGGTTTAGGTTTTAAATGTGAGAACTGAACCTGATACCCAGGGGCATCAAGTAAAAAGTGCTGCATAATCCTATCATGGATGTATTGATAGCTAGATCTGAGTTCAATAGGAATAGACTCTATTACTTTAAGGGGCTCACCACTTAGATTCTTCATGTAAATAGGAGCCCACATATCTAAAGGAACTTGGTGATATTTAAATTGATACTCTACATTCTCTGTCCAGGCTGATATGGAGTCATCTTTACAGTATGGTTTGATAATATTTTTGTATTTGTTGAACTTATTTTCTCTTGTTGACTTCTTAATTTAGTGGCAGAGATCTCTGCGTGTGAGTCTACATCCATGCTTTTCATCTTTAACTGTGTCTCTGATTCTACTTGAATTTGTTTTTCCTTAACATCTATTTCTTTTTGCTTTAGTTCCCTTTCCTGATCTAATTGCTTTTGTTTTAGTTCTTTTCTCCTGATCTAACTGCTTCTGTTTCATCTCCTTATCATGTTGTAACTGTCGTTGTTTAATTTCTAATTCTTTTGCTTAATCTGTTTGTCATAATTCTAGCTGTTTTGTTTTGTTATCTCGCTAGTTGTGCCATATCTTTTTGATGCTGTCTTTCTTGTTCTCTTTCTCGTGCGCGTTCGTCTCTCTCAGCATCTTTTGCTTCTTTAAACTTCTTATCAGCATATTCTTCTAGCTCTTTACCTGTGTATTGCATTTCTTTGCCTGCTTTTACAAAATCCGCTAACGTAGCCATGATGTTGACTAATTAGCTTGCGTTGACCTACACTGCTTTGTTTATTTCCCTATTTATCTACAATGTTATCTATTTGTTCCTCGTTAAGGAATATTAATTTTATTTCCAGTTTATGTGTTGCACAAAATTCTATGTTGGAATATCAGAGCACAAAAAATATGATAGTGTTTCACAAGCTGAAAAGAGATGCACTATTAATCACAATGCATGCCAAAATATAGGTATACTCAACTTAATGTTCCCGAGAATCAGGGAACGTAAGCTCCGTTGACACTGGTCACCTTGTTTGGTACCTTTTGGTGGAGACACGTTTCGTAAGTAGGACACTATATTTGGCACACCGGCGTAAGTACTCAGCTGTTGTTCGCCCTGTGATATGCAGGGCAGCAGTAAACACGCCTACTGCACGATATGATTTACTCGACAACTAAGGACAATGACTTAGACAATGACAGACTCACGAACAACTAGAATATGTATTAATTAAATTTAATGTCAATGTCCTGTCTTTGTTCTAACAGTAATTGCCTTTCGTTACTAACCTAGTTAATTTCTGTAAACGTTGTGCAGCCAAGTCATCTGCTTGGCAAAAATAGTTCCTTCGTGACGGTAAACAAAGAGAAAGTAGAACCAAAAATATGAATAACTGTTTTTAAATGAATAAAAATAACATAATAATGTTTAAATAAATAAATATATTCATTTAGTAATTCAAATAAATAAATAATAAACGATATAAAGCACAGATTCAAGCGGGCAGCCGTTAAACGATCTTGTACACACTCGATTGCTTTATGCTAATGACGCAGACCAACTGTTTGTCAATCACTCCACGTCACAGCGTTATTTACAGCACAGTGCTATTTTTAGTTTCCAAAAATCGATATTGTCGGCTGGCGGTGTATCGCTCCGCCCTGAATCATGTTTGGTGCTTATTCAAGAATAAATTGGTAAATACATAAATAAATATAAGAAACAAGATTATTAATACTTACAGCTTTGCAGAATACATGATTTCACTAAATAAACACAATTAAACACTATATTTCGTCACGATAGGCATATTTCTAGCCCGCAAATTGCACTCGTTTGCACAAATTACCGTCACTACAAAAATAAACCCTAGTCCAGAGCCCGTGGATGAGTGGATTAGCTTGAACTTACGTTCAAGCTTCACTTCTGACACCACAATTACCCTTGCCTGTCAACAACTCAACTGACAGGCATCATCGGGTACTTCTGGCACACCATACAAGAAAACTTGCAAGTCGTGTGCGAGGAAATTAAATGGTACATTTATTGCCGTTGGCTCGCTACAAGCAGTGAACAGTCGCTATTGAAACACACAACATACAGCCACAGTATTATCTATCACGAGCTGCTACCCCTATGCTAACTTTCTGCACAAATAAACACAAATACCCCTATCGCTACTCTAACGAGGTGAACACTACAAGTCCGTCCGGCCGTCTGCCAATCTTTTATTCCTTCGTCACACACCACGGGGATTGACCTTCACCTTGGTGCGTGTTGCCTCACATGGCACGCTGATGGCAGACGTGGTACGTTGAGTGTATACTCAACTTCTCTGTGGCTACCACGAGGCGTGATGTTATCGTGATTAGAGTGCTAACTCTCTGAACACCGCCTGCGTGTCTCATGAGGGAATGGTCACCCAACTCTTATTACCTCATCTCCCATGCCCTTCCCTCGGGCACCGTATCCCCTCCTGGTCTCTTCATGATTGACTGCTCTTCCTGGCGAAGGGGATGCGGTCGAGTCTTTGATACTGGGATTGTGAACCATTCCCACAATGTGTGACACGATATCCAACCACTTGGCTATTTTCATCTTGAATAGTTTATTTTTGAGTCACTTTTGCTTTTTAACGATCCTGTGTACATATTGCTAGTATCATTTTGACTTATATTTGGTGCTGATATATGTAATATTCCTTTCAAAATATGTGAATATGTAAACATATGTGAAAATGTGAACATATGTAAATATCTGAAAAAATTTGCATATGTGAAAAATAATTAACAACTATTCTCTCTATTGCATAACGAATAAATTATCTACAATTTGTAGTTATTCTGTTTTCAAGTCCTATTTGTAAATATATAACCTTCGTTGCATGCATGGATATTCTCGTGTTATTTCTCAGGTTCTTCCGGTTAAGGTGGCGGCGGATGGTTGTGTTGTTTTGTGACCGTTCCTTTTCTTCGTGTAGGAGATGGATATTTTCATCCCTTGCGTGTAATTTGTGTGCCAGAATGTAAAACCAGGAATTTATTCTCAAGATCTTTGCCGATGCTACGGAGTACGTTAATTTTCGCAGCGTGTGTGGTTTCTGTGGTGTTCGGTTGTTTAAACATGGCGGAACAACGTTTGTGCTCCGTGCGGAGGGCAGTTAGCTTAATAAGGCGTCGGTCGCGGCGGGGCGTCCGTAAGAGGCAAGACAGACGAGGTGGGGCAAGGCGTTTTAGACTCGAGTGTAACCACCTTGGCCTTAGGAATACTCGTAGTCTATATTGGAACATGTGTCCGCTTAAAACAACGAGGCCCTATTCTGGAAAACCTGGTATACAGGAATAACATTGTCAGGAGACGAGACTGGGTGATCAGTTACTCCAAATTGCCGGTTTCAAATGTTTCTACAACAGGCGACACATGGGAATGATGATTCTCATTCGCGAAAGTATGGTGGCTTCAGTGCTAGACATGTCCAGTTGGGACAGTGATGACATACAAATACAGGCGGTTAGAGTTCAATACGGTCTACCATTCGTGTTGGTTAATGTTTATGCCCGTAACGCGAATGTTGATTCCCAGAGGTGGCAGTGCTTAAGTGACATATTAGGTCACGAGTGAAATATTATTTTATGAGGCGGTTTTAACGCTAAAGCAGATCATGGGGAAACATTTCCTCCAACGCACAGGGGGAGGAGCTCGAGACAGCACTTGAAACCACTGACCTGGTTTGTATCAACAGTGGCTATGCCACCTGGACAGCAAGTCGTCCAGGTGATGAGGACAGTGTTGTTGATCTGGCGCTGATCTCTCCTTCGCTCACTGTAGTATGTATATGAACGAACGAAAAAACGAACGAACAAACTTTATTTTCAAAGGGTTAAAAATTGGGCACGCAGGTGCATATTATATTCTGCCCTTCTATCACTTTCTTTCATACATTATGTCATTCATACACCATACAAGGCTAACAGAGAACAGCAACAATATAAAAGAAATGCATTATAAAGACATGGGCAAAATGCGAATATCAATACTACATGACTCAGTAATATTAGACAATGGCGTGACACTTGTTATTAGCTATGTGGAATATACTGGTCTACCAAAAAGAGACTGGCTGCTATACTAAGATTTTGTTATTATTATTATTTATATTATTAAGGGGGAAGGTAATCCGTACTGAGACAGTGTTTAATAATTTGCGATTATATGTATAGGGATTGGTGATGACTGTAACGTAATAGACGGTCTCCCTTTTAGTTTGCTTCAATTACGCTTTCAGATCATATTTTTCATTATATATATATATATATATATATATATATATATATATATATATATATATATATATATATATATATATATATATATATATATATAACAATTGCCAATGTGCCTGTAGGGGTAAGCTGTAGCTACACTGGCAAACTAAGCTTGAACGCGAACCAGAATACAATGAAACACTACGGCTTTCCATGTGCACAACATGCCGAACAAATCTCTTTATTTCTTCACAACAAGTTCATGTCGTTATACATTCTAGCAATTAACCTACTTACGACCTGTTGTATTGGGTCACTACCGGCTCTCAGCCCACTCAGCTACACCGCTAGCCTCGCTCTCTGTGCGGTAGCGTGTTCAACGACATGGCGTGTGCACTGACCATCCTGCTTGCTGAACAAATGGTCTCGGTAACTACAGGCGGATCTTTTCTCCTGCTGTTCAATCGTTGTTCTCTCCTTCATAGTCGAATCTCTGTCCACAGCTTCATATTAGAACGCTGGTCTGTTGATTTCTACGATGTGAATATAACTGTGTTTCCCGGCAGACTAAATTCTCCACTGTCCCCTGAATGTTCGCCCAACACATCACGTGGCCTCAGTCTTGCTGTTTTATTGGCTACTATCTTTTGCCGCTTACCGGCGCATTCTTTCCTCTGGCTGCCCCCGACAATTCATCACTAGTGCTGTCTAATTTATCTACGTTACTGTCAACCTGCTATTCTGTGAACTCGACTCATGGCAACAATCTTTTCCTTATGTTTGCAGATATCTATAGATCCATCCATCCATCATGTGCCATGCCAGTAAGCATGGGCGGTCATATTCTGCCATCTCACTTGATCACCACAGTCGTGGATAAGCGCTGTGTTACTGTCTCGACCATGCCACGTGGCCAAGCTATCCAGGTATTTACTTCTCGGTCTTCCCCTTGGTCTCTTGCCTTCGATCTGGCCAGTTGTCACCAAGTTCTCCAATTTATTTCTTCTCATAACATGTCCAAAAAATTTTGACTGTCTACGTCTAATGTCTCTAATAAGTTTACGATCTTCATTTGTTTCTTGAAGGACTTGTTCATTGGTTTTTCTATCTGTCCATGGTATCCATGTCCATCTATAGATATGCAAGTATGATTGGCGAGAATTTAATCTCCTGTAAACCTAATGAATATTCTATGGTTTTTAAACTATATATTATTCAGTCTAGTATAGAAATATTAGTTGTGCTGCCTACTGCCCCAGCGCATGTTTTGCTGAATAACATATTCAGTTTTGGACTGCGAACCTGGTGGCAACACATACACTCTGCCTGGCCACTTGCCGGTAGACAGCTACTCGTGCATTTCAAAGATTAGCCTGATACGGGAAGGACACAGGAGAGCCAGAAACTAACTGCACGACACTTTGTAACTAACCGAAAAACCATAACGGCGATATTAAGCCATAGGTTCGAGATAACCATTTTGAGAAATATTTGGATACCACACGTATCCAGAAATTAGTATGTTAGTAGCCACTGTTCCCCCGTTAATAGCTGTGATCACAAAAATTTGGAAGGTACCTTGCTTTAATTATGAATAAAATTTGGTGTAACTGTGGTAAAGCTGTGAAAATATTAACAATATAAAATGACACAAAGTAGTGCAGCTTTACATAACAGAATTACGACATATACAGTACGTTGCGGCGACCAGCCTTCATCAGCAAACACATCAATCAATCAATCAATCATGTGCCATGCCGGAAAGCGTGGGCGGTCATGTCTCGCCATTTCACTCGATCACCAAAACACAACACATAGCCACGGAGAAGACCATCAGGTAACTACAGTGAGGCGTGACGAAGGGATGAG